>VXAU01003269.1:685402-744600 GCA_013399695.1 Formicarius rufipectus | reverse complement strand
TGCCCCCCGCCCCCCACCGACAGCCCCGCACTGACGGTCCTCTGCCCCGCACCGACCGGCCCCGGCCCCGCACCGGCGGCACCCACACCGACAGACCCCGCATCGATGGTCCCTTACCCTTCTACCCCCCGTCATCAGGGCCCCGAACGCGCTGCCTTCTCGCTACCCGAGCCCCCGGGCCGCCCCGCTGTCCTCCCTTGAGGCCGATGGTGGGTGTTTAACACGCCCGCTCAGCCCCCGTGCCCCTTCGCGTGCCCTCCCCCGAATCGCCGTCCTGTGCCGGGTGCTCTGGGATGACCCTGCCCGAGCACGGAGGTTGGAGCGGGTGACCCGCTATGGTCCCTTCCAGCCAGACTCATTCTGTGAAATGCAATCCCTGCTGGAACTCGGCGGCCCGAAAAGGGTGAGGATGAGGCTCCTTACCCATTCAGTCCCCCCGAACAGTTCAGTCGGCAGCAGCTGGAGGGGCTGCACAGCCTGGGGAGACCCTGCACCTGCGCTAGCCCCAAGAGCCATTTTGAGTCATTCAGTAGCCAAAGGACTTGAGCTGAGCTCTGGGAAGGGTTGAGGGAAACCTGTATATACACACACATAGAGATATTCCCTGTGTGTTTGCGTTTACACGGAACCCCCAGCCTGAGGGGGAAAGCGAAACTCAGCAGGAAACTGTGCTGCGACCTGCAGTGACCTCTGCAAACTCTTACATCCCCACCGGGAAGAGCCGCACTGGAGTGTTAGCAGGAAAGACCTCTGGGGGTGGTGGCACAGAGTAGGAATGTTGTAGACAGAGGGAAAGTTTCTGAAAAGAGATTGAGGAAGAAGCAGGCGAAAAGTCACATGGTTCAAAGGAACACTGATGTTAGGAAAAAGTACTAGAGGAAGGAAAAGGGAAGCAAAGGAGATTCAACAGCACTTTCACCACACTCACTGCTCCTGAGACCCAGGATCTCGATGCTTGGACAGCCCAGGCCAGATGCTGCAAAGATCCTAAATGTTTTTTACCCCAGTTAAACCTTTGGCTTCTTCTCTCCACACCTTCATCCCTTGGGCTATCTGACTCACCAGATCTTTTGTTTTGGAAATCACGGCTTGTCCTTCAGTGCAGGTACAAACACAGCCCTTCTCACCACAGCAAACACTGGTGACTCCCTCCCGTGACAGTGTCCTGTCCAGTAGGGAAAGGTTGGCCCCATAGGAAGGGGGTAAAAAAGCCCATATAGAACAGAAATGATTAAAAAAATTGCTTCAAAATTACTCTAATTCTTGAAAGAGATGGGAACATAGGTCACACCACCCCAAAATCCAAGCCAGTGCCAGCATCAGATGATGGTGAGGGGGTCCCTGTCCTCTTGCATTCTGTCTCCATCCTCCAATGGGCGGGTGACTCATGTGGAAGGGGCACCTATTCTGAGGGCTCTCTTGCTTCCTGTAACTAGCAATATAATTATTACTTGAGGTTGTTTGAAGAAAAGTCTTAAAACAGAAATCCAAAGCAATACTTCCTCATCAGGAGAAAGATACTTCTCTAAAATGAGTGTCAAGTGACAAGGAAAAACCCCCTTGTCAAAGAAGTGAGGTTTGGGAGAGCATGGAAGAGCCAGCTGGGAAGCTGTCTGTACAAACCCCTCCAATTGCATTGGGACAATGGCTGCAAAGCAGTGAAAGAGGATTGAGAATATCCTGACTAGCCTTTGAACAGAGCAAAATCTTTCCCAAAACCAAGAGATTTAAGTTAATTTTGGAGTGGTCCAGCCTTGCCTAGATCAGGGCTGTGTTCCAGTCATGGGCTAAACGTCCCCTAACTGCATTTTCAAGACAAGCCCTGCCTATGCTGTGGGACACTGCAGGTTGTGTCTGGACAGCTACAATTATGGGCAACACTGAGGGAAATCACTCCAGCCAAGAAGGGTGAGAGAGACCTGCTTCACTGGAGATAACTCCTTCCTCCTGAGTCATGCAGTAACCACAGGACTGAAGGACAGAAGTGAGGAAGGATATCTGGATGTTTCTCCCTCCTGCAAGGCCTCAGAACCCCATTCAAGGCAGACAGGCCACAGAATCACAGGCTGGGCCAGCCTGAAAGGGACCACGGCGGGTCAGCAGGCCCAGCTGCCCTCCTTGAGCAGCATCATCCCAGAGCACATGGCACAGGAACACATCCAGACCCTTCTTGAACATCTCCAGTGAGGAGACTCCACACCCTCGCTGGCCAATCTGCTCCAGTGCTCTGTCACTGCACAGTGAAGAAATACCTCCTCATGTTCAGGTGGAATTTCCTGGGCATCAATTTCTGCCCGTTGCTTCTCGTGCCATTGCTGGGCATTCCCGGGCAGAGCCTGCTCCACCCTCTCGGTACCTCCCCTTACAGATAATTATACACGGTGATGAATTCCCCTCTGTCGGCTGAGCAGGCCCTGCTCCCGCAGCCTTCCCTGCAGTCCCTCCATCCCCCTGTAGTCGCCACCGGGATCGCCCCGTCTGTGTATGTGTGCGCGCGCGTGTGACTGTGTGCGTGTCTGTGTGTATGTCTGTGTGTATGTCTGTGTGCGTGTGTGCGCGCGTCTGTCAGTGTCTGTGTCTGAGTGCGTGTCTGTGTGTCCATATGTGCCCGTGTTTGTGTACCCGTGTGCCCGTGTGCGTGTATCCGTGTGCTCGTGTCCGTGTCCGTGTCTCCGTGTGCTCGTGTGCCCGTGTCCTGGTGCCGCCCCCGCCGTGACGCTCCGGTCCCGCTCCAATGGCAGCGGCGCTCTGTGCCGCGGTGGGCGCGGTGCTCTCCGCGGCCGCAGCAGCTCGGGCCGCCCTGCGGGGGCCGGGCCGCCCTCTCGGGGCCGGGCAGTGCCCGCTCCTTCCGCGGGGAGCGGCGGCGGGAGGCAGGGGAGGGGCGAGCCGGGGGCCCGGGCGGTGTTGCGGGCAGGGCAGGGCAGGGCAGGGCGGGTGCAGGTCTGGCCCCGCCGCCCTCTCCGGCGGCTCCAGCGCTGCCGGAGGCGTGAGGAAGTGCCGGCCCCGCCAGGGAAGGGCGAGCGGGGCATTTGCGGGTCGCCCCCGCAGCGTGCGGGACGTGTGCCCGACCCACGGCCGCTCCAAGACCGGCGCCGCTCGGCCCGGCCCGGCCCCGCATGGCTCCTTAAGCCGATCCGGCCTTAATGCGCGGCCGGAGGGCTCCGCCTCGGCGGGTGTGCGGGGCGGAGCGGGGGGAGCCCAGCGCAGGGGTGTGCGCCTCGGAGCGGGCACGGGCACTGCGGGGACACAGCCTGAGCCCCGCGGCACGGCCCCTCGCCCGCCCCGGGAACCCCTTCCCTCTGTGGTATTCAAGGAGCGGGGATGTTACCTTTGAATTCTGCAGCGATAGGTGTGGTGCCAGGCAACCGGAAATTTTCATTAACAATGTATCGTCTTCTCTTAAGTAATTGTGGTTCTGTCAGAAATTACCTGGATGGGCTGCAGGATGAGGAGCAACTAAGGTTTTTTCCAGCCCCCTGAGAATACTTGACAACTTCTGCCTTCACTGAGATGCACGTGAGCCACAAACACCGAGCATCCTTCAAAATCGAGCAACATCCGTCTGCATCTTCTGCAGCACAGCCAGTACAAAGGGGCCTAGAATGAAATTTTAAGAGTTTATAATCTCAAATGCAGTTGGGATTTTCCCTTGATTCTCCAAACACCCTGAACTCAATAGTTCAGATGAAAGAATATGCAGAAACTCTCACTTGTCTTGGCTGCCTTGATTATTTTAGTCCAGTTGCATCTGCCTGGATTACTTTAATTCTGTGCCACCTGTATTTTTCCTAACTCCATAATCTCTGGAATTTTCTGAACCTTTTTCCTGAAACATTCCAGATACCTTTCTGCCTGCCTGGACTGCCATTTATATATTAGCCCACCTTTAAGAGACTTTTCCTTGTTACTTGGCTGTGTAGATATGATCATTGCCTTATCCATAATGCTTTCTTTTCCCCAGACTTGCTGGTATTCTGGTTGTTTAAGATTAAATGCATGATATTTTCTTCTGTTATAGACACTGTTTAGCAGAATTTTACGTGCTAAGGCTTATTTTCATGGCCTTTATTTTCCCAGCTGTACACTGTGATTTTCACCTTATCTTCACTCTGTTCCATTTCATTTTCTATATTATGTCCTTCTGTACTATCCTACAGAAGGATATAAAAAAGGCAAGAGCTGACAAAGATGCATGCCTTCATAGCCCTAGCAACAGTGAGGGGGGAAAAAGGTCAAAACTAGAGAATTCATTTTAGTTATGCTACAGCAAATAGGAGAATTTTGCTCATGACCTTCCCCCTGGCATCACTTGTTCTCTCCCACTATGCATTTCCTCCTCACTGTTACCTGTAATTCACCTGTTGGATCCAAGGGTTTAGGTACTTAGCAGCAGCAGTGCCAGGAGTCAAAGACTTCTGAAGTATCCTCCCTGGGACCCCCTGGGAATTTACCGTTCTTTGACACTGACCCAGCTGGTTCAGATTCTGCTGTTTCACCTCTGCCATTCACATACACAGTACAGGTCAGTCCCTCTGCACCACAGCTTCTGTCAGACAAATCAGGCAGGCAGCTCTCCTTGGGCTCTGGTGTTGAAAGCACAGTTGCCATTTGACAACAAAGCAGCAGTGTTCCTCGCTGCCTCCCAGCAAGAATTCCTCTTTACTTTCATTGTGGTGGACCTGAGGCCTTTTTTCTACCTTTCCCCTCCCCGTCCCTCACTGTGTAGGTAAAGGAACTGAAGGCAAAGTTCAAAGTACTCACCAATAGTTATGATGGTCAGACACACAGAACAACCAAAATTTGTCTTGTTTTGATGGCACCCAGAAAGCCAAGTGACAGAAATGCCCTGGCCTTCCTTGACTTCTGAAAGGACTGGCCTCATGTAAAGGGCTGACCCTTCCCTGAAGGGCAGGGCTGCAGTGCCCAGAAAATGACAGGTTATTATGAGATAAAACTGGAATGGAACTCAACTAGACCTCTGCTGTGAAGCCACATCTATACATAAATACCACATCTATGCATATTCAAGATCAGATGCCAGTGTGGTTGGAGCTGGTACAGAGTGCTTTGGGAAGAGGTTTCCTGGCAGCAGTAGGCAATATGTCCATGGATTAAAACTAGATGCGTGCTCACACAGAAGCCTTTCACATCTCTGCCTTTGTACCTGTGTAGGGATGTTGCTTACACTGAAGAGAAGGAGGTGCTGTAGGATGTCAGGGCTTTGTTTTGCTGAGGGAGTGGGCTGTGTAGCACCACCAGCATCAGCAGATCTTGGGAATGGAGTCGCCTGCTGTGAAATGGTCTGTGCTGCTTCATCTCAGTTCAGGGCTGAGTTCTGTCCCCAGCCTGCCAAAGCTGCCCCAGTCATGTGAGCTCTTGTAGGATGGACAGTAGTGGGCTGGTAGCAAAGTCTTTCATATGGCTTTTCAGGGCCATCTAAGAGGTGTTGCTGCACAGCTCTGACAAATAGATCTGGCTCCCAGCTTTGCACAGTCTCTTTTTAAAAATCATTCCTTACATCTTTATTTAATTTGACTGATGATGGCTCAAAACAGGACTGATCTGCAGTAAGTTCAAGGTCCATTTTTAAACCCATCATTTCCATTAATACTTAATTTTTGCCTTTCAGATATGGCCATGCCCAGTTCCCTTTTGTGGGCTGTTGACATTTTTGGGAGGGTTTATACTCTGTCTACTGTTGGCCAGTACTGGGAGCTCTGTAAGGACACACAGTTGGAATTCAAACGGGTCTCTGCTGTCAAACAGTGCTGCTGGGGAATAGCCTGTGACCACCAAGTGTACACCTACGTGTTCTCAGGGGATGTTCCTATCAGATACCAGGAAGAGACCTATGAGAACCAGGTAAGACAAGCTATGGTACCACCCCACACTTGGCAGAAGGGGCTAGCAGCACATCCCTACATCAGCTGTCTTGGCATGTTTTCCTCATGGGAAGGTTGGACAGTTTTATTTGTTTTCATTTTGCACCTGAAGTTTCTGAGGAGTATATATGTGCCAAATAGCAGGTTATTTTTTACATATTTAAATTCCCAAAGGAGTTATTCTTCCCTGCTCTAAGCAAAAGCAATGCTGGCATGAGCTGTTCTGTGTGAGCCGTTTCAGACTAGAGCACTCACCCTTTTCACCAAGTGTCTTCCTTTCCTTAGTGACACATACACAATTCCCTTCAGAAAACGCCCAGTGGAACTTCCAGGCAACAAAGATACATTGTCTTTTTATTTATCACAGATACATTATCTTGCACATTAAGAAAATGCTGGGGTTTGATGTTTCAAATACTTCTCTAATAAAGGCATGACTTTCCATTAGAGTACCTTTCCAGCTTTTTTTCATGGAAGTGTTAAGATGATCCTCCCTGGTGCACTTTAAAGTAATGTCTTTAAGACAATATTTAAAGGAAATTGATCGTGTTTTTTTAACTAAAAGTTATTTGAAAGAGAAAACTGAGCACATTTTCTTTCTTATGTTTCTCTGGTTTCTAATGGACAATGGTATAAATATAAACTGAGAAAAGAGCAACTTATCTGTATGGATGGAAATGTAACAAATTAATTTTATACATTATGTAATATTGGCATGACTTTTTAGCCATTTAAGAACCTTCCTTTTATTGTGTAAACCTGTTCCTTAAAAATGCAAATCTTAAAGTGTTATTTGTTATTTTAAAACTTTTGTTTTGTTTGTTCTAGGGTATGAAAAATGGAAAACAAAATACTAGAAAGCACAAAAGGAATTATTCTACAAGAGCTGACAAGGGCAAAATTAAACTCAAGTAGTTTACAGATTATGTGCAAAGCAACTTAACCATTTTCCTAGTAAAAGTAAATAATATTTCATGTACAAATCATAGAAGGATCTTGAACCACTCATTTTCCACATGCCCTAAAATGTAAGACAGTATTACATGACAGATTCTGCCAGAATTTCTATAGTATGTAGGAGTGTGGGGGGAAAACAAAAAATGACAGCTGTATTGGTGAAAATCCTCATGTTATTTATTTTGCAATTGATTCAAGACAGATTAGAGAAAAAACCCCCTCTGGTGTGACATAAGATACAGGGGAGATTTGCTGATACAGTTACCTTGACACAGTTTCTGGCACAGAGGCAATGCTATTTTTCTCATGCAGCCAAGATATTAATCGTCTTTGCCCAGGATATAGATTAGAGATCCCAAGGCCATTTATATAGCATTGCCTTAATGCTGCAGTGTCCATACATCACCAAAGCAAAAAACACTGCTAGGAGTAACACATACCATCACATGTTCCTGTAGCCAAAGGGCTTGGTTGGGACCAGCTCTGCAGTCAGCCCTTCTTTGAGACTTAAACCAGCTTCCTCCAAAGGCCAAGGTAGGGTGGGAGCACTTTCTCATTCCACCAGCAATGTATTCTTCTTCAACTGCAGAAAATAAGAGATGTGTCTTTTATGACTCCCTGTAGATGTCCAGTGAGATGATCTCAAATAAAATACCTTATTTATTATTTCTGGCAGCGCTGGAATCCAGTTGGTGGCTTTTGTGAGAAATTACTGCCCAGTGACCGCTGGCAGTGGAGTGATGTGAGCGGGCTGAAACATCAGCAGCTTGATAGTTTCACACTGCCTTCACCACACTGGGAGTGGGAGTCTGACTGGTATGTGGATGAAAATATTGGAGGGGAACCAACAGAGAAAGGGGTAGGTGAACAATACCAAAAAGACATCTGTTCTGGGAATCCTTAATTTGTAAAATAAAAGGCACTCTTATAGAAGTGTAAAATGTCCAGAAAAATAAAACTTGTCATAGATATGTCTTCCTGGAAAATAGCTCAGCTCTAGTGCAGCACATGGAAGGATGTGGTCTGAAGGCTTTTGAAGCCCATTTGAGCTTCAGCTGAAGTTTTTGTTTTGATCAGGCCATGAAATGCTGGCAACTTGTTATTTCAGATCTTTACTATGAAGCAAGGGAAATGTTTTACTGTGTCTTGTTTGTTCTGTGTGTATCATGCAGAAGAATTTGGGCATGATTCAGAAATCATTCCTGGAATTAGCTGATCTGTTAATCAGGGCTCTTGAGACAAACAGAGTAACTTGGGCTGTGACTCTTGTGCAGAATTGCTCTGAGTGATAATTTAAGACTTTGCCTTGATCCTGTTTTTCATACAAGCAATCCTCTGTTTGCAGGGCTGGACTTACGCCATCGACTTCCCCAGCACCTACACAAAGGATAAGAGATGGAATTCTTGTGTCCGACGCAGGCGGTGGATCCGATACAGGAGATACAAATCACGGGATGTTTGGGCCAAGGTTCTGGATACCTTTTAAATATTAAATAAACTGCTTTTCTGAAATAATCAATTATAAGTGCAGGGAAATTAATTTTTTATCACTCCTCTGTAGGCTGGACCTGGATTCTTGACTTCCAGCTTGCTATTCTTGTAAGCATAAATGGAAGGCTGGGAATTTTCATAGAAACCTGTGGTAATAAGGTGCCAAATCTCATAGTGGTGCAATTGGAGATGGACGCTCAGCTCCTTTGCAAATTTCAGACCAACTTTTTTACTTCCTGTAGTTGTTTGACAAAGCACTCTCACTTGAGGTGGTACCTGCCTAGCATCTTTCACCAGCTGTGCCCTTTAGCTGTATGAATAACTGCTCTTTAATAATCATTGCATTCTAGGATCGTACAAATTTGCAATTTGTGATGTTTCAGCTTTCCAATTCTGTGAGTAAAAATTCCCCTTAGGTAGGGTACAAAACCGAAACTTCTTCATGCTGCTCCAGCAGCATTTCCCCTCTCTGTGCCTGTAGCAACCTTGAGTGAGAGGGAGAATCTCCATGCTCATCCTCTTCAAGAAGTGATAGAGAAACCAATCTGCAAGAAACAAGTAAGGCCACCAGTGCAGTGTCTTCACTTCTCCATCTTCCTTCCCTTTGCTTCAGATCGTGTCCCATGATGATCCAGAGCAGCTGCCAGACCCTTTCAATGACATCTCCATCGGAGGGTGGGAAATCACTGACGAGCCTCTCGGCCGCTTGTCAGTGTGGGCCGTTTCTTTACAAGGAAGGGTATGTGTGTGCCCCCTCAGTTTTCTGATATAAATTACTAATGAAAAGGAGATAAATACTTTTGAAGCAAGGCAGGTTTGTTACTGTCTTATGTTTGTAATATGCTGTTTGTGCATCTGGCAGAGGATGAAAAGCTGCTTTGGGGCTACATTATGTAGCAACTTGTGTTGTAAATGGAAAGGCTTAGGTATCTCATAGAGTTGCTGTTTTATGGAAGCCTTAAACCTCTATGAACAGGTAAATCTTAAAAACTTGGACTGAGCAGTGTCTCATATCCTGAAAAATTGCCCAGAATGCTGACTATGGCACTGGTAACCAAGAGAAGGAGTCTTAAAACCTCATAGAGATTCTTGCAAAGCATTGTGCTGTGCCTCTGTGGTGGAGAGACAGGAAGGATCAGGAGTTTACAAAATTGTTTTCTAAGATTTATTGGTAAGAAAGTCACCTCTTCACTTGGCAATGTTGTATTCAGCTCTGAAATGTTCTCAGTTTATTTTCTGTTGAAAACTATGTATCTTCTTCTTGTTGTTTTTGGGCCTACTGTAAGAGGCCTCTCTTCTCTTGCTCAGTGCTGTAAAGATTTGACTCTTGCTTTCCTTCCTTCATTCTTACAGCATGTATCTGACATTTCTTTGTCTCCAGACATTTTCTAACTTGTGGTCTCACAGGGCAGTATGTAATACTTTTAACAGATAGCCTGAGCTTTCAGTCACTTGGCACTACCTGGAGAGACAAGCAAACTTGGTAAATTGTTAAAAACAAAATGCCCTGTGCTTCCTACTTTTCAGTAATACATGACAAGCATCTCAGTCTGCAGGCTTGCTTGGCTGCCATTGTAAAACATTTTCATTTCCCAAGTAAAAGTCATGAGAGAAATAAAGTATTTCTAAAAGTGAGAATTTAATACTCGGCAGGGATGTTGTGGAGCACTCACGTGACACCACAGGATGCTTGCTATGTTTGACCTTCCTCTTTTGACTGTGGTTTACAGAGAAGTGCACACTCTAGGACTGGCAAATGGCTGGATGCCACTGAAGGCTACACACCGAATGAAATTTTTCCCCATATTGTGGCAAGATCTGCTCAGTGAAAGTGAGGTCAGGCTGTCAGCTAACAGGAACATTTTTGTGTTAATGTATTTGTTCATTCTTAGTTTATATAACATGCCCTGGAATACACTGAAGTGGTTTAAATGTTGAAATATACACAGAACTTGTAGCAATAGGTTTCTGTACCCAATCCAAACTCAATTCCATTATAAAAGCTGCTCTGTGGAACAGCCTCCTCCCTTAGTACACAAGGAAATAGCTTCAGCTGCATAATCAACATTAAAAAGTGCCTTAAAGGTCACAGGGCCATATAACTATGCAAGAAAATCCCATTGTTAAAGGAGGACTGTTATTTCTAATTTGTCTTTATGCTTCTCTCAATGGTTTCATTGTAGTGATATTTTTCCTGGTTTCATTTGTTTGTGTTTTTTTAAAACTTGTCTAGGTATGGTACAGAGAAAATGTCTGTCATCACAATCCAGAAGGTTCCACGTGGTCCTTAATCACCACTCCTGGTGAAGTTGTACAGATCAGCTGTGGACCCTATGACCTCCTTTGGGCAACCCTTTGGGAAGGGCAAGCTATTGTAAGAGAAGGAATTGATAGGAATAACCCTCAAGGTAAAGTTTGTTAAATTTAGCTGGAAGCCCCTTTGATTTGCATAGTGTTGAATAAGAAACTAACCTACAATGCCTTCTGGGTTTTTTCTTTCAGGGATTTCCTGGAGTATTGTGGAGTCTCCAAGCTCTGAAAATGGGATTACACATGTCTCTGTGGGTGTGGATGTGGTGTGGTGTGTTACAAAGGATAGAAAAGTAAGAGGAGTCCTGACCTGCTTCTGCTTTTTTCTTCCCTCTTCCTACCTGCTTTTCTCAAAGACGAGTGTTTGCACAGGAACTGTTGATGGGTTTGGACTCTATTCCCATGGTTTGGGGAATTCTAGTTTCCCTCACTGTTATGGAAATGCTCTGGTTTGTGCTAAATATAGTTGAGTTTTACTTGAAAAAGACTTTCTGCTTTTCTTGTGAAATGAATTTTCTAAATCCAAGTCAGACAGATGTGCCAGGTGGGAGGGATGTTGGTGGGGAAGCAGTAAGGGCAGTACTTCCAGGGGATTTTAAGCATTGAAGTGGAAGGGATTCCTGCCCAGTCTTGTTTCCACATGGGCTGAAGGTGACATCAACAGCAGCAGGGGGAACGTTTTCACCTACACTTTCCTGCAGGATGCTGGGTTTTTATCTTCTTGCTGCAACTGTTCTCTCTTCATCAGCCTTTTAATGTAGGAGGTTTTTTTGTATTTATTAGATGAGATATCTGTTGTGTGGATGTTGATTACTTTCCTACTGGACTTTTAACTTAGAATCATAGAAAGTCTCAAGTTGGAAGAGACCCATAAGGATCATCAAATCCAAGTCCCTGCTCCTTGCAGGGAAACCTGAAAGTCATGAAGAATGTTCTAGAGTGCTCCTGTGCTGGTTGCAAGCAAATCCCTTTATTCTGAATTCAAAACCATGCATGAACTCTGTGCATGTGTGGCAGTTGTGTTGATTTTCTCT
The DNA here is from genome assembly GCA_013399695.1 of Formicarius rufipectus. NCBI lineage: Eukaryota > Metazoa > Chordata > Aves > Passeriformes > Formicariidae > Formicarius > Formicarius rufipectus. Next base: position 732,926 of record VXAU01003269.1, on the reverse strand, counting down.
GGTTTAATTAGTCACCACTTGTCAGCTGAGCCATGGCAACAGACTGTGCCCAGCCTGCTCCATCTGCCAGATAAATCCACTATAATAAATGGAGATAAGCTAGTGTGTTTCCTTCAACTCTGCCACAGCACAGTCAAGTATACTGATGTTATGGGATTCAGCCAACAACTTCTAAAGGAGTTAATGGTCACAGGATGACTCTATTCTACATACAGAGGGAAATTTTTCCAGATACCCAAGTAAGACCTGATCTAAGGGGAGCAAATTAAAAGAGCTGTACCACTAAAAAGATCCCTCTGACAGTTCCCTCTGTCAGCCCTGCTTCTAGGGTTTGAACACTAGAGCAGTAGTTAGAAGGCGATTCAGAATGATCAAAAATAGTCTACAGTTTATATGTAATTGATAGCAGAGAAGCTCTGTCACAGAAAGTCATGCAAAAAAATCTTCCAGTGGGCTCTTCTGGCTGTAGTTGGACACACAGTGTGGGTACTATTAAGAGAATTGCTTTATCTTTATCTGATAAAGAAAAAGAATCAAGGAAGTAATTGAATTCTTAAGACAATGTAGCAAGTCGGTGTTAGAGACTAATCCACTAAAGAAACTAAATTCCAGCTGTCTGCCTGCTAATGCAGAAGAAACAAAATTTAGACTTTCTGCTGTTGTTGTAGGTGTGGTTCAGAAGAGGAGTGAACTCACATAATCCTTGTGGGACAAGCTGGATTGAAATGGTTGGAGAAATGATGATGGTAACTGTAGGCTTAAATAACCAGGTAAGAGAGCTGCATACCAGCCATGAGGATATTTACTTTCCACTTTGTACAGGCACTATTCACATGTGGCAAGGACTGTCAGCAGTGCCACAGGGCTGGCTGGACAAGAGGTCCATGGGCTTGAACTGCAGGAAGGAAAGTGGGGCTGAATTGTGAAGATATCAGTCAGCATGTGCCTTTCATGGCACAGGGAGGTGCAGACAGTTTTCTCTTGGTGGGACGGAGTTTTGTCCTGCATCTACAGTATCAGCATTAAGGAAGATCACAAAAGGAAAATGCTGTGTCCAGCCATCTTTTGTGCTGAATTCTGCACCACTGCACCTTTTTTGTAGCTGGTATCTCCTGCATTCCAAGTCATTTCCTTCACCAAGCCCTTTCCCTCCCTAGGTCTGGGGAATCGGCTGCGATGACAGAGCGATTTATTTTCGTCAAGGGGTCACACCGAGTGAGCTCAGTGGGAAGACATGGAAGGCAATTGTGTCTGGCAGAGAGAGTGACAGATCTCAGACTGGGAGCTCAACAAGTCTGCTCAGGTACTGAGTGAAACACCTTGTACACCCAGAGTTTCAATGCTAGGAGATACTTCTTTACATTCAAGTGGTACAGACAGGGAGGAGTGGGGAAGGCATCTCTAATAATTATGTATGCCAAAAGGCATTTGCAGTTTTTGCCATTAAAATTAACAATAAGCAGCAGTTGTTTGACAAAGTAGAAACTGCAGCTCCCACGTTGGAATTCACTGCATATTTGCAGTACAGCATGTTCCTCTGGGCTTTACTGTCATTGTCTGGAACTAGTTTCTAAGAAGAGAAAATGTTGTCTGTGAGATATCATGAAGGAGTGTCAACCCCTTCCTGGGTGCCACTGTTCCTTTTGTTTCCTGGAGAGATCACTTATTTCCTGCTGGCCTCTGGGCTGTGCAAGATATGCCAATGGATCTGGGAGTGCTGCAGAAGCTACTTGTTTGAGTCAGGGTGTGTGCTGAGAAGTCCTGTCTAGCTAAGACAAATCATAAAGTTAAAAATGGGCTCAAAATAATGCTATTTTTTATTTCATATTTGGAAAATGTGATGTTTTCCTCAGAGTTATAGGCAGCCAACACCACTGATGGTTTGAAAAGATCAATGAAATTCCCTCCTGTGGTTCAGATTTACTAGACAGGTCTGCCAGATTTGTGTTGGACTCTTTCCCCTGATGGTAGAGTTGATCCTTAAAAAAGAAGCCTGCTGTTTCTCTGTATGTCTGTGGTCTAAGGCCTGTGCTAATTTACAATGCTTTGGATGATAATTAATTATCTATTTGCCCTTCAGTGCTGGCTGTTTCTTTACTGATGATATTCAGACCCAAACAAACGCCATCGTTCAGGGTGATGCAGATACTTCCTCTGACACAGAGCTCCCCAGCGTGCCCATGAACCCTGCCAACACTCTCCCAGTGGGAGCTGCATCCAGCAGCAGTGGGAACAGCACAGGCAGCCAGCCAGAAATATCTGCAGGTCTCACTGCAGATCCTCTGGACTCTGATCAAGGAGAAGCCACCGCTGCTTCAACGAGTAATGAGAAAGCTAATCCTGAAATGCATAAATCTGCTGCAAGCCCAAATCCTGCAGAGCTGCAGTGGACAAACATTGACTTGAAGGAGGCCCAGAAGCACCCAGTGCTCTCTGTCAGCAGCTTTGCAGACACATCCAGCCTGTCCTCCCTGGGCATGTTCTCGGCGGGAGCTGAGGACCAGTACGGAGCTGACGAGCACCCACTGTGGGCCTGGGTGTCTGGGGGAGGCTGCCTCGTAGATCTGCACAGCCCACTGAAGTGGTTCACTGCTCCATCAGGTACTGTCCAGTCACCACAGTTCCCAATCCCAGTTTAATATGCTTTTTAGGAAAAATATTTGTTTGGGGTTTTTTTTGAATGAAGTCATGGTGAAAAAACATCTGATAACCCATTTACTCCTATTGCAGTTTGTTAATAGGCTCCATGTCTGTGCACAGCACTGCAGTGTTTAGCTAGAGATATGTAGATGTAAAAGTGATATTTGCTCTGAGTTTCATAAGAATTTTGTAAAATAGTCTGTGCTGGATCTACATCTCATTTTTAATTGTACTGAAAGTGTAACTTCTGGAAAAACTCATGTCACTGCATAGTAATAGGAAGCACAGAAAAGGGCTCTCTTGAGAGATGCAGATGCCACCAGTAACTCACTCCTGCCATTCCTATTGAGACAGGGGTAAGAGACAGACGTTGCACAGAGGCACTGTGACTGGGAGCCCAGCTGATAACTGGGTGGCATTAGAATTTAGATTCTTGAACAGTGGAATATACCCTATTTTCAAAATAAACCATGAACTGTGGCATTTCAGTATTTGACAACAATGTAATTCTAATGCATTGTATTACCTCATTAGCTTGCAGTTCAGTGACAAAATTCCCATTTTGCCAGGTTATGGCTTTGAAAGATTTTACCTTTACCATGGCTGTTCAAAGCTCACTGGAGCTCACTGGGTTTGGTCCTGCTGCAGGTCTGTCGTCCTCTGTGCAGTCTCTGTCCCTGTCCATCACTCCAGCTCAGACGGCAGCGTGGCGGAAGCAGATTTTCCAGCAGCTCAGTGAAAGGACAAAGCGGGAACTGGAGAATTTCAGGCACTACGAACAGGCCATTGAGCAGGTAACCAGTGGGGACACCTCTCGTTTTCTAAACAGATCTGGGCATCAGTAATACCCTTCTGACATGGTGATTTGAACTTACTGTCAGCTTTATATTCATGCCCTTATTCCTGTCTCTGACAGCTTTCCTGGATTATTCCTGTCTGAGCTTCCTGCGGGAAATCAACAGCGTGTCAAACAAGGAACAGCAATCTCCCTCTAAAAACATTATCAGACAATTTTGTATAGGAACAAACAAATTGGTCAGCATTATTTTCAGTACCCTGAAACCTCAGATCCTCAGAGAAACGTTTGCAACAGCAGACATTGTATGAATTATTCTACCACAAGATGAGTCTTCCTAATTGAAACAGTGACTTAGGGAGATGAACTTTCCTCTCTGTGGCCATTAAGAGACTAATTTAACTTGCCTAAATAAAACAATGACGCAGATGTCAATGGCAGCGCTTAAATGGCAGTGCTTTTTGTTTGATGCTCCCTTTGTTATGACTCCTCAGCTTTTTCAGATTCATTCACATTTTTGGTCCCTTCGTTGCTAATTACCAAATGACATCTGGAATTCATTTGATTAAAAACAGGTGAAGCCTGGGGGTTTAATTAAGTTTAAAAAGAATACCCTGTGTCAGAAGTAACTGATACATTACAGACTAACCTTGAGCAGAGATAACTTGTGGGAACAAAAAGTAGTATTTGGGAGAAAGAAAAGGAGTTGTGCAGTTTCCTTCTCTAAATTTGTGTTTGCCTTGCAGTCAGTTTGGGTTAAAACTGGAGCCTTGCAATGGTGGAGGAACTGGAAGCCTCATAAATGGATGGATGTTCGAGTGGCACTCGAGCAGTTCACTGGGAGTGATGGAATGCGAGACAGCATCCTGTTCATCTACTACATGTACCACGAGGAGAAAAAGGTGTGTGCAGCTTGAGACCCTTGAGAGAAATACCCTTGGCAAAGGCAAAGCTCTGAAGGGAAATCAGCTTCCTTAAAGGAGGCAAATTATGGTGCTCTAATGTTTTGAATTTTGGGAGCCCATTCAAAGGTAGCCCTTAGTACCAGCAAACCACAGGCTTTTCTGAGCTGCAGCTCTGTTATTGCCATGTCAGAAACACCCCATCAGCAACACCCACACCTAGTTCTGCACTAGATAGGACTTCTTTTGGACATTCAAAATGGTCTTGATTCTGAAGAAAGAGCCAGTCTTGGCTGGTCAGGGTCTCCACAAATAGGGTTAATGCCTAAAGGCAACAGGAAACAGAGGCAGTGCCAGGCTCGAAATTGAGCCCCGTTCCTTCTGTGCCAAGAATCGATTCTTTGCTATCCTTGGCAGGAATGCCTTGTTTGGAGTCCTGAGGTGCAAAAATGCTGGCTGTGAGGAAGAGATATCTGAGTTTGCCTCAGTCACAATTACTTTTTCTCTTGTCTTAGTACATCCACGTGTTCCTGAATGAAGTGACTATTATAGTGGAAGTGCTGAATGAAGCCAAACACTCCTTTGCACTCTACACCCCTGAGAGGACGAAGCAGCGATGGCCAATCCGCCTGGCAGCTGCAACAGAGCAAGAGATGCATGACTGGGTAATTCTGGAAATCCTTCACTTCAAGCTGCATTATCTGCAATAAAATATGAAAAGCTAGTCTCTGAAATCTCAGAATTACATTTGCACTATTCAGGCTACTAATCTGTTTTAAGAGTTTAGGTATTTGAAACATCTGATCAAACTTATTTAGGGGCACCTGAGGCTTCTTACCTCCTCTGGAGTTTGCACATGTTCTGGTGCTGTTGTCCACAGCAAAACCAGTATTATTCTTCATTTCCTTCCTATTTCTGGGTATAGATTAGGGCACAAATGAATTAGGAATTGAATTCAATCTATTCTTCTGCATTGGCAAAAGAACCATTCTCTGTTGTCACTGTTGTAGAGAGTCTTACATGCAAGCAGGCAGATACACACTGGAGCAAGGGAAAACCTGAAAGATACTTCATACTGATCAGTTCCTGCAAACCACAGTGGCTTCAGTGATTGTGTAATAATTTTTAAACCAGTGAATTCTAGTGCCTTAGCGAAAAGGCTGCAGATTCACTTCGCTGATTTGCAAGAACATGCAAAAGTAAAACTTTGTTTTACTGTACTGAGCATCCATACGGGAATTTTGGTTCTCACTGTAAATGGAAGCTGTTGGTTCTTTGCTTCTTGTTTTGTAGCTGTCTTTGCTGACCATGTCCTGCTGTGAGAGCAGACGGATTCAGGGCCCTCCTTCTCACCATGCCATTTGGTCAGTTACTTGTAAAGGAGACATCTTTGTTAGTGAGCCAAGTCCTGAGTTGGAGGCTGGACCACAGCTGATGCCCTGTGATCAAATGTAAGAGATTTCAGAAGCTGTTCTTTCTGCATGGCATGCCATCCAGCAAAGACTGTCCTTCCTGTCAGTTCAGTGGCTTTGATGGGCTGTTGGAGTGAATGGGACACTACAGATGTTTGCAAATGACAGGATTAATGGCTGCCTTCATATTCATCACTTCATGTCAAGAAATCATATTTTAATTCTTAGATGCTACAGCTATTCTTGTGATTTCAAAAGCCTTTCTCACTGAGATCCCATTTTTTGTGATCGCATCTCTAATGTCATAACTACTTAAGAGAAAGCCTAGACTAAAAGTAAACCAAATCACTGTAACTGGAATGTAACTGGAGCGTTCAGTTTTAACTGAGTCAGAAAATTTGAAATTCTCAGTCCTCCACAGACACTGCAGTCCAGAAGTAGCTCCTTTACAGTTTCTGTCACACTTGTGACAACCTGGTACTGCAAACTCCTCAAGCCAAACAATACCATCTGCTTTCCAGTAGTTGTTCAGAGGGAAATGCTTTCAACTGGCAACTGCCTTCACGTACAGGTTGCCCAGTGGTTGAACAAGTGAGAATATAAAGTTGCCTGTCCTGAGGATCGCTGAGCTGTAGGAGGGCAAAGCACACGTCCCTCATGGACGTGGTGTGGGGCAAACCAGAGTCCTTTCTCTGGCAGGTTTTGGCGCCAGGTCGGGGGTCACCTCCGGCTGGTGGAGTGCAACAACCGCGGCGTGGTGTGGGGCATCGGCTACGACCACACGGCCTGGGTGCACACGGGGGGACACAGAGGTGGCTTCATCCAAGGTACACCCTGGGCTGCTGTGTCTGCATGTTCCTCACGGGCCTCCCGGCTGGGCCAGCTGACCAGACTGGTCCTGCTGCCCTTCCCGGAGCCACACACGCTGAGCTCTGCATGAACGGGCGTGGCAATCTTGTGTTTTCAGCTGGAGAGTGAGAAACAGAATAATCAGCAATGTTACTGTTGGCATTTAAAATGGAGCGTCTTTAAGCTTTAGCTTTATTCTAATCCAAATTGTTGATTTTTTACAGGACTGGCCAGCAGTGCTGATAACATTTATACACAGTCAGATGTGAAATGTGTTTACATCTATGAGAACCAACGGTGGAACCCAGTCACAGGATACAGCAGCAGGTTATTTACTCCATTGCTATTATTTACTGTAATGTTACTGCTGTCAAATGAAACAAGGTGTTTGTTCTAACTTTTTGGCATAGTTACTGCAGTTATTCCATCTTCAGTCTCCCCCAACATTTATAGTTAACCTGAGATGGAAGGAGCAGTGTTTCTCCATTTTCTAATTTGTAATTAACCATTCAAAATGCATTTGTGGCAAAACACTACAGATTTGTGCTTTGTGACTTCTATGCCTACTTGCAATATTTTTCACTATTAAGGCCACACAGGACAGTTGTTAGGATCTATATATTCATACATACTCTGCTAAATACACTGGGTCCTTGAACAGTGTATTTGAATTGAAGTATTGAAAGTACATATTCACATATATGGGTGTCTATGACAGGGAAACTCAGAATTCACCTCCCAGTTTTAAAGAGTAGTGAGGAATGTCACTCTACAGAGAAAGCTCACATGGTCCTCAAGTTTGGTGTAACTGGAAGCGATTGTACAGATTCTTTCCCACTATCCTCATCACTCACATATTTCTAAACACAGAGATTAATGTTAGCAGAGTGTTTTGTGTATGAAAGTAGGAAGTGCTACAAATAGGCTTTTATTCTCTGGCCTTTTAAATTCTCTGTTGTAAATGACCTTGCATTCCTTGTCTGCTGTTCCACCACAGAGGGCTGCCCACAGACAGATACATGTGGAGTGATGCATCTGGCCTGCAGGAATGTACAAAGATCAACACCAAGCCTCCTTCTCCACAGTGGTCTTGGGTAAATTTTGTCTTAAAAGTGTTTTTACTAAGAGGGCAAAGCTAAGCAAGTGGGATACAAGTCTTGAGTTCAGGCAACCCAGATTTTCTTCCTGCATTAGTTGTAACATTTAACCTTGTTTTCCCCTTTTCATTAGTAATAGTCAAGGAAATAATCAAGGGAATGTTAAGTATCGAGTGGAGTTTTTTGTTTAGTGGGACTTAGATCCTTTCCAGCTGAATTAAAAAGACTTGGGAACCTCTGTATGAATTTCTGTTTCAAGTATTGGAAGGTTTCTAGCAAGTCATTGCACTCAAAAAGTGTAGAGAAACGGTGGTGTTGATTGTGCTTGTCACTCTCTTCTTCCGCCACCAGGTGTCGGATTGGTACATCGACTTCAGCATATCGGGCGGGACAGACCGGGAGGGCTGGCAGTATGCAGCAGACTTCCCGGCGTAAGGAAACACCTCCTCCTCCCAAATGCCACCCCCGAGTCCTCATTTCATCATTTTCTGGCTGGCATATTAACTGTGCTGCGACAGAGACACAACACTGCCTTGATTTGTCCCTTTTACTGGGATACTGGGGAGGTTGGGCAACAAGGTGAACTTAGCAAAGTATTGTCAGCGGGTGTGTCTGGTGGGCAGATACAGGCACTGCTCCCAGCCTGCCACTGACACTGGAGATGCTCTGACATCCTCATGATCACCTATTTAAATCTGTTTCGGTAGGTCCTACCATGGTCACAAGACAATGAAAGACTTTGTCCGACGGAGGCGCTGGGCAAGGTGAGGAACTAAGATCCAGTGAAGGTTTTGATCTCAAATGCTGACTGCTCACTACAAGTCTTCCTTAGTTATGAGGGGAAGAGTCTGTGATAGTAGAATCTAACATAATTTCCCTAATAGACAGCACTGTGTGTTGCAGTTTTCACAGAAAATTACACAAATTCTCAGCATGACCAATGAAGTCTTTAGAGCCACCTTATCTCTGCTTACCTCAAGATGCTGCATAACTTCAAAACATAACTTCATAACTTCAAACATAACTACATAACTTCAAAACAGGCCCCGCCAAAACAGGAATTGTAAAGTTATTCCCTTAACCAAGACAGAGGAAGGAATAAACTGTGTGTAGAGTTCTCTCTGCAACTGAGTCATTATCCAGCTCTTGGTCAATGAGTCTGAGACAACTAGGTAGCAGAGTTGCACAAGTTGCAGACTTCTTGGGTGGTCTTGGTTTTATAAAGTAACTTTTTTAGGAAAAAAAACCCAAAAAACCAAATCTTGAGAAATCTGTAATAGTTCAAAATTCAAAACCTAATATAAAGCATGATTGGTTGTTAAAAACCTCTTTCAAATTAAAAATGCTAGTACTTAATGAAAAGACTTCAGGGTTGGAAGTCAACAGTGGACTAGGAAACAAATTCAGTTAGAGAAAGTATGCACTTCTGACAGGCTTGGGTTTTCTCTGCTTCAGAAAATGTAAGATAGTCACCAACGGGCCATGGCTGGAAGTGCCTCCTGTTACCCTGTGGGACATCTCCGTAATTCCCAGCTCAGATGCAGATGATGAAGAAACAGTAGCACTGTGGGCAATCAGTGACAAAGGAGACGTGCTCTGCAGGCTTGGAGTGACACAGCAAAGCCCAGCTGTAAGGCTCGCTGTTTGTTCTTCCCCCTTATGGAGCATTTTTACTTACTTTGTGCACTGATAGCTTAGTTCCTCTTGAGAACTTGAATGCTATGTCTGGAATCTGAAGCCCCATTTCAGTTGATTTTTGTGAGACTGTTGTTCTGTGTAATCAAAATCGAGGGATTATTAAAAAAAAAACAAAACAAGAAGGCTCCAGTCCAGCTGTTCAGAAACATGTAGGTGCCTACAATCCCGTGATTTAAACAGAAAAGACTCTGCTATGGTCCAGCTTAGCTATTTTCAAAGAGCTGTATATCCAAATATCTTTGGGGATCAGCAATCTTGTTCCTGTTGTGTTGTAAAGTTATGTAGGAATTATTCTCCATAATATTCTTGACTATATTGAGGGTTTTTTCTTAATTTGGTAATAATCAGTGATATTCTGTCGTGGAGTTGTTAACTAGTGTTTCACAATTCATCTTCCATGATTTGTTAGGGAATGTCCTGGCTGCACGTGGGAACAGATCAGCCCTTCATTTCCATCTCAATTGGAGCATTTTACCAAGTGTGGGCTATTGCAAGAGATGGTTCTGCCTTCTACAGGGGCTCTGTGTCTCCAAATAAACCTGCAGGTAAGTCCTTGTACTTTATCTTTTACTGCACTGCCATGTCTGAAAAAGACCAGTCTGTTTCTCAGTTTTGCATACAAACAATAATTATAGCCATTAATTTGCTCTTCACTTGCATGATTTAAAGTGTTTGTAAGAACAACCTCACAAAAATATAAGAAGTGTAATGTCATTCACAGCTTTCTTGCACAGCAATGGATTTCAACTGCAGGCATTTTCAAGAATTCTCATGCATAATTCTATTTTCTCAATGTGTAACTCAAGCATTTCTGACCTGTAGGTGACTGTTGGTACCATATTCCTTCACCTCAAAAACAAAAGTTAAAGCAAGTCTCAGTAGGACGAACGTCTGTGTTTGTCTTGGATACAAATGGTAAGGAATTAAAAAAATTCTTAGTTAAAAAATACATCATTATATTTGTGATTTAAAGAGGAGAGACTAAGTTAGAGCTGGACAGATGAATACTGGTGCTCCAAGAGCAGGAATATTTCATATGGAAAGATTTGGAGTAGCAGTGCACTGAAGGGCTGATTCTGTAACCTTGGTGTTTGTTGTACCTGAGAGTGCCCTGGTAACAACAATCCAGCATCTGTGCTCTTGGTGGGGGGAAGACAGAAGAGAATTGCATGGCAGGATTTTTGCTGGAACCCTGAATGTACAAAATGTACTTGGGCTGTTGCAAAACCCAGAAACAGCTTCCTCACTGCACTTAATTATGAAGCACCTTTTGTAAAAGAAACAAGCCTTTAACACCAGGTTCAGAGACCTTAATCTCATTTCCTTTTGTTTTCTGATGTTCTTTATATGAATATTTTTCCCCAAGAAATTTTACAAAACAATATCTGCTGGTTTTAAGAAGGGCTATAAAGAATAACTGTAGAAATACAAATTCTAAAGTAGGAACTTCATTGTCCACCAGTGTCACCCATTAGCTAAACCCATGATGCATTTCCCCAGAACACAGGATGAATTACCTGCTGATCTGCTATGCTGTTTGCAGCACTTTAGACAAACAGGTCCCCTGAGCTCTAAATAACCAGCACTGCTTATTTTCCAGGCAATCTTTGGTACAGGCAGGGTATCACACCGAGCTACCCTCAGGGATCTGCCTGGGATCACGTGTCAAACAATATCCGGAAAATGTCTGTGGGGCCCCTGGACCAGGTGTGTATGAAGCTTCCTTGTATCTCATGAGTTTATTCAAAATTATGTATAACTTATTTTAGCAATTAATGTTCTCCAGTATTATTTTTGTTTAACTTTATTCCACAAAATGTTGGTCTAAATGCTGGAATCCTGATAGTAAAGCAAAAAGTTGTACCAATGGAATAGTGATACAGTCCTTTGGTGTAAAAAGCCTCATTAATTTTTTTAACAAGGTTTTTTTTATTTACATTTAATATTTAATCTCTTTCATGCCAAGTCTTATCTGGCAATGTTTTAATTATAAAACTGCTCTAGAGTTTGTTTGGGTGTCTCTCTGCCTAAAATAGAGCAGTTTTGGCCTGTTGAAGATCAAGACTGATTTCTAAAAGTGGTCAAACAGATTTTTCACACATGGGAAGAGCACCACATTTTATTACCTCTCTTTGCTTTCTCGAGCTCTGGGTGATTGCAGACAAAGTGCAAGGAAGTCACAGTCTGAGCTGTGGGACAGTCTGCCATCGCATTGGTGTCCAGCCCATGGAACCTAAAGGCCTCTCATGGGATTATGGCATTGGGGTAAGTGCCAAAATGATGATACCACTTAAAAATTGTGTATCCAAATGTCCACAGGCACCCAGAGAAAGGAAAGCGCCACCCTGCCCAGCTGTTGAGTGCTGGAAAGCTCACATACACCTGCAGGAAACTGACCTTTGTTCTTCAGTCTTAGGCTCCTTTTTAAAATTAATCTAATGGGCTGTGCAGTTATAGTTGGGAAGCTATTTATTTGTATTTGATAAGTATTCATTTTAAATAGGTAATTTAAAGTTAAAATGGAAAAACTAGTAGAGGATGTATCCTGAATTATTCTCAGTGTTTTGAGAAAGGCTATTTCACGGTTTTGGCCCCTTTAACCTGGTGTAAAACCCACACTGCCTCTGTTATAAACACCTAACCTTACTAATCTGAACTCCCTGCAATAAAAACACTCCTCACATTTCCTACCTCTACAGCTCCCTGCCAGGGAGGTCTGTCATGTTTTGTTTCACTTTACAAGGAGCCTTTTTTTCTGATTCCTCATGAATAAATAGAAGAAAACTTGCAGGGTGATGTTTCTCCTTTTGAATTGCTGCCTCACTCTTTGTCAGGGTGGCTGGGAGCACGTTACAGTCCGAGGAAATGCAACAGAAGCAGCTCGGGTGGCTGGTCACGACACCTCCGAGGAGAACCTTGCTGTGTCAAAGGATGTAGAAAATGAGGAGAGTAAAGGGAAAACAGAACACTCTAACACCCCCCTGATGGTCAGTGAAAGTCAAGAATTTGACAGAAATGCTGTTAATTGTTAAGTTGTCACCATCTACATGTTGCAAAGAAGCAATAGTTTCTATAATTGAAAAAGAAAGTGTCTATTGCTTGGAGAGATACAAGTAACCCTTTTGTGCTACTAATATATTTGACTGAACTGGACTTTGCAATGGGGTATTTTAAGTACTGAATTCTTCACCATCATGTATAAAATGTGACTGACTTGATAGAGCTCATAGTTTTGTCAAAGCAAACAGTTTCTTAACCACAATGTATTTCTGACCCTTTACCATAGCTGCTACACACCACACAAATGTGAATATCTGTGCAGATGATCATTACTTTTTTTTAACATTACAGCTCCCTACATTTCTCTCACATTCACATATTGTTCTTCAGATTCATATTTAAGCACAGATGATGTTGTATTGATTTAAATGAAAGCAAACATACTGGTCCTGTTTGGACAAGCATTTGTAGGTGCACAGAGTTCTGCTCCTGTGGGAGTGTGCGTAAGGAGCTTGGGTCATGCTGTTCTTGCTCACATCACTAAAAAGAAATTCTGTACAACTCAGCTTAGGGGACAGTTACCAGGAAGGGCCAATTTTTGCTGTCTTTGCTCACAGTGAGCAATATTCCACTGCAGAAGTGGAACCACTGGTTTCAGCAGGACTGTGGAGAGAGCACAGTCCTGCTCAGTCTGACTCAGCAGTGACATCTGTTCTAAACTGACAGTCTAAGTGGGGGTAAATTATGTTTTGTCTTTATCTTAACTGGAATTGTGGTAATTAGGGTGTAGAGATGCCTCCTTCTGGGACTGGAAGGCACCAGACCCTTGAGGAGTTAGGCTGTGTTCCAGATCATTGCCAATTACACCTTCATAGTGTAAAAGTCAAGAGAAGGTCTTAAAATCTGACTTTACAGTGGTAGGAATGCAAAAGGACTTTACTGGTATCAGTGGAGTTTGCCACTGTAACACTGATGGGGGTTCAGAATGAAGCTCTGCTCTTTGTTAATAGTAAGTGATTTATTCATCCCTTTTTCCAACAAGACACCCCTTTCTGTTCACAAAAATGCTTTTTTTTCTCTGACTTATAATAATTGGACAGTTTACATTCAGTTTTCCTCTGTGTGTGTGACTGTATATGGAGTTATTTTTATATGATGAGCAGTTTGGTGTGGTCTCAGTACTGTATTTGTAGAAGTAAAACTTATGTGTGCACGTATTTAAGGAATATATTTGGTATTTAATGCCAAGGAAAGCACTGTTTCCAAGTCCAAATGTGAACGAAGATTGAAGATGCTTTACTGTTTTGAAAGAACCTGTTGATCTTTCCAGTATGTGAGTAGAGATTTCTGGGTTCTACATACATTGTGGGAGGTTCATAAATAACATGTTTGCATTAATTACCATGATAGGTTTTGCATAACTTGCACAGTATCTTGTCCAAATAAATAACTTTATTACATGTATTTTTAGAGAATTATTAGGATTGTATTTTCTCTGCATTGTATCTAAAGATTTTTCCTATAATAGTCAGTGTTTACATATCCAACAATCAACCTGATTGCATACAATAAGCTTGATAATGTACCTTTGCATTTTTCCCTATTTTGCCAAGTTTCACTTAATTTACTGTAAAAAGCTAGGTTTAAATGAAAAAAAAAAAAAGATAAATTATAAGTTGGTTATATGTTTTGAGTACTAAGTATTTGCCTTCTAAAACTATTATTTAGAAAACTATTTAATATAAAAAATGTTATTGTTGTGGCTAGTTAAAATAAGGAAAAGTGACTTTAAATTAAAGCAATTTTGAAAATAAAAGTAATTTATCAGAAAAAAAAAATGCTTCTTACAAAATCCCTTTTAGCATCTCCAAGAGCTCAGCACTTTGTAGCAAAGTCCCACTCTGGAAGTAGCAGTTGTAATTCCACTGAAGTGCCTGTGTCCACCAGGGAAGGGGGAACCTTCCCCTGTCTCCTCTGCCGCTGCAAACGATTACCAATCCTCACGCCGCCTGAGATGCCACATTTCACCTCTGCTCTCACAGCACTGAGCACACTGGGACTCTGCAGGCACCACACTTCCAGTTGAGGCCCCTCCAGCTTCAGGTGTGAAAAGACAGGAGCAAATGAGAGTTTCACAGTGACAAAAACGTTTTTACCGTAAGAGGGAAAATGGTGGGGGGAGGGATGTGTGGAAAAAAAAGCTCACTTTCGTTTTTGAAGAGTTTCTGCATTTATTGTTTCTTAGTATCAGAATCTAACACTAACTCAGAAAGAACCTGATCACATCACAGGCTTCATTAGGAAGTAATTTAAATTGGCTACACCATGTCAAACTTGAGACTACTCTAAAGCATTTTTTATCATTCTTTTGGAAAAAATAAGTAATTTGCCCCTAATGTATTATTTATACTACAATGGCACCCAGACATCCATTAAAGAAAATCTTCATGAGGCTAGATGGTCTGGAAACACAGAAAGCTTTGCAGATGTTTACATCAACAAGTATTTTAGAAGTTTTTATGTTTTGCAAGGTTCAAAATTATCATAGCAGAACCATAAAAGATAAATATCAACATAAATATTCAGATTTGGTGTCTCATTACCCATAACTGTCACTTCAGTCATCTAGTTAGTCAAATGTCATCAATTTTAGTTTCCTCTGTGGAATGGTAGATAACAACAGGCACTGAAAGGTTGGTGAAAGAGCTACAGCCAAGATTCTCAACAAGCTCCAAGGAACTCAGGTGCCACAGACCTTAAAGACTTAACTCATATCCTTCCCAAGGAAGGAAATTTTCAGAAGTTACTAAACCATTACTTTCAAGTAAACTCCAGTGTTACAGGTTTCCAGGCCCTGGCAAACCACACAAATACATTCATTATGCTCTAAAATAAATTCTTATATTTTAAGGTAATTTTTTATGTGCCATATAAGCTATAGCCATGAGTGTTGCCGGTTTGTCTTTTTAAGAAAAAAAGTAGGGAAGAGCTGGAGGCAAAAAATAATCTCTTAAAACCTCTATGTACTGACAAGTGTTATGATGTAAGAAGGGGAAATAACGAAGGCAGCAGCTAACTGTAGGTGTTTTGGCTGAAGCTATGATTCTATGTGGAACATTTGTGTTCCTCATGGTCATCCTCCCCATGTTGCTGTTGATAATGTTGGTACAATTTGGACCCCCAGGTTCCCCCCATCCCTTCTGCTGCTGGAAAGTGTCCATTGGACATATTGAGTATAATGGAGGTCAAGGACTTAATGTAGTTTTTGGCCAGAGTGAGAGTCTCTATTTTGGACAGTTTGTTCTCAGCTCTCACGTGAGGGATCACCTCCCGCAGCGCCTGGAACGCGTTGTTGAGCTTGTGCATTCTCTGCCTCTCCCGCTCGTTGCTTTCCAGTCTCCTCAGGTGCCTGTCCTTAGTGCTCCAAGGACCTTTGGCTCTGGCTGGAGTGGTCTTGCTGCTCTCCTTGTTTCCCCCATTCCTCCTTTCTCTGCGTCGCAGACATTTCACCAGTTCTTTTTTCCTCATTGCTGACTCCTCAGAAAATGCTTCTTTGTCAACAGTCTGCCTTTGCTTCTTGCCTTTGGTTTTAGTCTTCATGATGTGTTGGATGTACTGGTATTTAGCACCAATGTGCTGTAAAAACATGACACCAATACCTTTAACTGTTGCACAGTTCCCTGCTGAAAAAATGATCTGATGCAGGTTGGTTTGATGTATTTGTTTACTTGTTCAATACTGGAAAATCATCACTGGCTCTCAATTTAGTGATGTTTGTTTTAGAAGTTGTGAATGTTGTTACTCAAGTCGACCTGTGCAGATGAACAGAGGAGAAAATCCTTTTTTTAGAGAACAGATCCTCCTTCAGCTGGAAGGAAGAAGTTACAGAGCGAGCAGAGGCAAGTGAACTAAACCACAGAAAGAAAGATGCAGTGCCTCAAACTAGAGAGATTGCTCTTTTCTCACTGTACATATAAGAAAATGGTCTCCGAGGGGATCCAGTCTTCCTGCAGAAAAGTGAACCACAACTCAAAAAACATGTGGAGTACAGTGGTCAATTAGGTTTGGACATACATTGCCTCTGTTTTTTGATCTCTCCTGCTCCTGTTGTGTCCCACTTCCTCATTAGCCCACAGTATAACAAAATCATACAAAACTTCGTTGTATGTATGCGGACTTATGTGGGGGGATTCGACAGAACCCTCAGGCTCTTACTCAAAGTAACTTCTTGAACTCCTGGTAATTTCATTTTGTGGGAACAGCTTTCCACAGTATTTATAAGCAGTCCACTAGAGGGAAACATGGCACAGTCAGTCCTGGAGAAGCTCAGAAACTGCGAGCCAGCCACGTGTTTTCAGCTGCATTTCTGCACTCTGGGCTAGTACCCACTACACACACAAAACTAGACTCCCCCCTTTCAACACTAATCCATTAACAGCAGGGTTCCACTGCAGTTCCTGCCCCAGATCAACAGCACCAGGGCAGGTTATTTTTCAGGTTATCCAAAAAGACAGAGCAATGCTCCTTCCCCCATGTTAGTAAGGAAGATGACTGCATTGATATTCTACCCTCCCTCAGCCCAGACTCTGTGCCCACACTACATCTGAAGAGAACAGCCTGACAACAACCCTGTCTCCAACACCAACCATCAATGTTACTAAGAGACATTCCCAAAATCTTCCTTCCATGGCCTTACACTTGATGTAGTCAGAGAAAGGTTGGGTCTAAACAAAATGTATTTTTATACCAACACTATTTATGTAGGAACAGTTTGAGAGTTGATGAGCCAATAAAAAATTAAATAAAAGAAGAAGCAGCACCAAAACCTCAGCCCAGGTGCATGAGTGTCCCAGTATGGGACATCACCCTCAGCTGAAGCAGGTGGTGGCAGTTCCCAGCTGTGCTGTGCTGAACACCATTTCCCCTCTCATTTCTCTAGAGCCCCGTTCAGCTGCTGGGCAGGCAGGGACTCAGTTCTCTACCTGGGGGGGCATCCTGGCCCTCCCCAGGGTCTTTACTGCCAGGGAGGCTGCTTTACAAAACATGACAGGAATTCACAAAGCACCTGGGTCAGGGTGGCACTGGGGTGATCAATGCTGAGTGAAAGACAACACCAAGCAGCTCTGTTGTGGGAGCACAAATGAAATGCTGGAGACACGTGGGTATCTTCAGCAAGAAAATGGGACAAAAGGCGAGCACTGGGTTTGTTCTGGACTCTTTCTGGTAGAAAAGGCACAACTGCAGGACAGTACAAAGCACTGCTGGGGAAAACTGTTTGGAAGGAAAATAGCCCACAGGACTTGGTGAAGAGGAGGTTCATGGAGGCAGCCAGAGAGAAAGATGGAAGCAAATCCAAGAGGAAGGAAGCTTCAGCAAACTGTGGGAGTAAAGTAGTCTCTAAAACTGCAGGCTGGGCAAAAGCAGTTAGGATATGATGGGATGAGAAGCTGGTCAAGGTCTGCTTTCAGTCTGCAGCACCCTGAGAAGAGACCTCAGGGAGCCACAGCTCAGCTGCGGGGACCCCTGGGGGTGGTAGGTGTGTGCAAGGAGGAAACACACTGAGGCGGGGATCAGGAGCAAGAGACTGGGGTGGTCAAGAGGAACCAGAGAGAGCGAGCAGCCAAATACCAGCAGCACTTCCACCCTCTGCAGCTGCCTATCAGGGCTGGCGCCCCTCCGCTCTGACTTACCACTGCACCAGCTGCAGAGAAGGTGCCTACGGCCCACAGAGCAGAGACCCGTGGGAAGCCAGCAGCAGCAGCAGGGGGCTCCGAGTCCTCTGGTCGAGCCAGGGTCTGTCAACAGGAGCCTGCGGGGGACGCAGGCCCTGCCTGCGGCCGGGAGGAGCAGCGGGGCAGCCCCGACAGAGCCCCGAGCCCCGCAGGCTGCGGTGCCGCAGGTGCCCGACACGTCGCTTTAGCGGCGGGGGCGGGCCCGGCGCGGGCGGCACCGGGCAGGGACACCGCGGCACTGCGACACCCCCCGAGGGGGCTGTGCCTGCCCCCTCCCGGGTTTGGGACGCACATGGCAGAGGTGAGTGTGGCACCGATGGACGCCGCGCCAGGCGCAGCACTGCCACCACGGGAGGGGCTCAGCCCGGCACCTCCTTCGGCAGCCGAAAAGGACAAAGCCTGCGCCGGCTCCGATCGGCCAAGGGCTGTGCCAATTGTCACAGCACCCGTGTGACACCGACCAACACACACAGCTCTGCCACCCCCTGCAAGGAGGCCGCTGGCTCCGAAGGACTGCAAGCTCTCGCATTCTTCGATAATAGGTTCTATGTAAGATGACCAATTTAGTGCCATGGGATCTTTTGCATCTGCTCTCATTAATGATCCCTGCCTTGGTCGAGTTTCAGCCCAGTAGTTATATTTTACCTAATGAAGTTAAGTCATCTTGATATCAGTTTCTCATTCCCAGCTCTCGGCAGCTGCCAAGACTCAGCAGCTGCAATGGGGTGTGGGGGCTTCCAGCACAGCCTCCCTGAAGTGCTGCCAGGGTCATCCCAAACAATGGATAACAGGGATAACAATGGATAACAAAACCAACACTCTCCTCCTGCCCCAGGGAGTGCCCAGGCTCGAAGTGTCCCAATCCCCAGTGAAAGCTCAATGTACACAAGGACTACATTTACCTGCTGTCCTTTGGTTCATTGAGCACATGCACTTAGACTGAAAAAACCCAAGAAAATCTTCTAGAAGGAAATTCAATGAATACTGAGAAAACATTGTTAACCTCTTCTCTGAAGAGTACTTAGAAATTTTGAAACCTGTGTTCTTAGAGATGCTTAATTCTATGACAATGCAATAGTCAGTGTTTGGAACGACACTGTTTGTATTTCAATTATTGCTTCCCTGCTGACTGTACACATTACCTGACGTTCTCACAAGGGTGATACTGGAGGAAATTAAAGGTGACTACGCTATTTAGTGTAGACTCATCTGCAGGCACTGTGGCTTTGAACTTCTGGTACTTTCTCAACCTCTGGACACTAATAAATATATCCTACTGTGGAACTACACTGTGGACCTGATCCATTGCTGGCATCTGTTTAAAAATGAACAAACAGACAAGGAGATTATAAATATATAACTGTATTTTATTTTTAATATTAAATATTTTTAAATTACAAGCAGTTTCTTGAATCACACTATGCATGATAATCAATATACAGTAGAAATTACAATTTAAAAATGTACACAATTTAAAGACATTTTGACCTGAAATTTCATTAACTATGATATATTGCCATAAACCTCATACCTGTATTAAATTACAATAAGAAAACCTCATACCTATGATTTTGTTACATAGTTTCTCATTTACAAATAGAATTAAACATTATATATACACACACATCAGTACCATTTATCATTTAAGTTACACCTACATCTGTGCAAGTTCAAACAATTTCATAAACAAAACTAACTAAGTCATATTCAAGTTTCTGAAAAAACAGGCTGCTGGTATTACAAATACTTATTTTCAATAAGTTTATATGAAGTTTGACTCTCCTCTAGATTTCTTCCCATTTTGTACCAAAACCATTAACATACAAGGATATTTCTGTATGACTTAAAGCTGAAGTAACTTTGTACACTCCATTCTTATTTAAGGCTATTTCTTATAAGGCTAAAACACTTGGATTCCACCTTTCAGCAACTTCAACACAAATAGCCATGACACCTGACAATGCTGACATTTTAGGATAGTGCTTAACCATAAAAAGAACAAAAAAAAAAAGTCTCTACCAACCAGCCTCATCATGAGAAAGACGGAGTACTACATAAAAATCTGCTAAAAAAACTGATAAAAAGAATGAGGCTTAAATGGCTTTCATTAGTGCATCAACAAGGATATGAAAAAAAAAGTTAAATCCGTTGATTTCCATGAAAATGGCAATTTCCATAAACTGAGTTACACACAATGTGTCTGCAGCTGGGGGGGCTGGGAGAGCACAGGGGTTCCCACTGAAACTGGACACTTCTCGTTCTCTTGGCTGTCTACTAAAGATTCTAGGTTTTAAACGAACTTCTTTAGATGGGAAAAAAAATCAGATCTTTTAAATACCTTTAGTAGCTAAATTGAGACAATGCCTTCATTATTCAAACAATCCAGGTATTCTACTAGAGAAGGAAATAAACTGTAACCAGTCCTCATAATAAACCATTGAAAATAGATACATGTACTTCTCAAACTGAGACCAGGCTTAAGTAGCTAGTGCAAGAAATGACAGAGTGTAGTGAATGGTTTGTGACAAATCCCCTCATTAGAATGTAACACATTGGAATTACTGATTTGTCTTCATTGTGCCACTTGACTGCCACGCAGATATTTAAGTATTGCTAGTAGTTGATCAGATCTTTAAGTACTTTTTCTTTTCCCCAAAAAGACCATTTATATTATTGCAATCCAGCCCACTGGATTACTAAAATTAATTCTTGCTTAAGTGAGGTGAGTCAACTTTAAATATTTCTTTCTCTTCATTGTACAGCTAAAAAGGACATTACCTTGCTTAATATCATACACATCTAATTTTGGAAAAAACACTCCTTTGGCAATTCATTAGCAATGAGTCCATGTGGACAAAGGAGTAAACTTTCACTTCCTATGCAAGATTTTCTTACTTTACTCAGGTAAAGAACAAAAATCTTAGATTCCCAACAAGCAAAGGAAAGCCCTGATGTGCAAGATAAACATCAGATTCTCCAGAATTATATGAAACAAAATGAACAACCAAATTACAGCATTATGGATTATATACTTTTATTTAACCCTGGACTAATTTTGTAAATCCAACTACTCAAAATTAAGGCTGAACTCCAGGTCTCACAGGCTTTTCACCACATTGGACAGACAAGCCCACATGTTCTTTGCAGACCATTATGGAGTTTCATTCCTACTACGGTGAGAATTGTAGAAGACAGGTGAAATACCCCAAATCTAGCTGTATCAAGGAGTTTAATGCTGGAATTATGGTATTTCTAAGCAATAATTTGTGCACAAGTCTATTACCAATATTTTAAAATATTTGGAGTAGTGCACAGCTTCCTTAAACCCTTTCCAGTATATACTGTAAGCCTGTGTTAAGAACTACTTGACTTTACCTATAAAATCATGTTTTGGGAAAAGTCCATGGGAAAATTCAGTTCCTCACTTCATACCAAAGAACAGTTCTGACTAACTCCTGAGTGCCTCATCAGAAAAAGAGATTTCAACAATTCACTGGCAACTTCAAATAACATAGTAACTAAATCGTTCCCTTTTGATCAGTATGGAAGCCATTCTGGTTAAGGGCTAAACGATGCTGGAAAAAAAAATTAACATACTCCTGTCATTTTTAAACATCCTTAAAAAAATCACAATGAATATAGAGGTATAAAAAAAAAATTACACATCTGAAAATATCTAGTCTTCCCATCTTCATCTGATGAAAATTCTCTGGTGACTGGATCTGAACACAGAGCACTTGGACCACCATTAACTCAAGGCCTGCCAAAACACCCACTAAAATACAAAGTGCTTCATATTTCAGTACATTTGTATTGTAGTGTCCTAAAATACAAACCCAGGTAAGTGTTTCTATCAGCGTTTCCTTCAGATCCACAGCTGCATAAGGCATTCCAGGAGGTCAGGGATTTGTTTCTCAACTGAACTCATTTTGGAGTAATAATTAAGGATACCTTTTTTTTTCTTTTTTTTTTTTTCTGAGAAATTTAAAGGGTTAAACCAGCCAAATGCCTTGTAGAGTAGGAAGGTTAAACCCCCTCAGTGTCTTCCCTTCCCTGCAGACTTCAGAGCAAACTTACTGTATTGCATCCTTTTCTGAGGATGCATTTCAGGGTGTACCATGCAGCCTTGTAGACATCTTAAAATGGGTCTGGCCTTACCAAGGGTCCAAAACTGGGCATTAACTATTAATCAAAATCTTAATTGTGACAACATCACCAAGAGGTAGATTTACCACAGGCCTCTGACCGGAGCCCCCATCTGCAGTGGGCAGCAGAGCAAACTTCAGGATTCACAGAATATACAGCTGAAGGGCCAAGTGTATCCAAAGCCAGGCTACTGAAATCAGTCTTTTTATAAGATTCATAAATTCCACAGTTTTGTACAGCCAATTTATCCTCTTCTTCTTCCAAGGCAGAAATTGTAGTAAAAACTGGAAGGCCCTTAATTATGATATAATCAAATGCTATTACAGTTTGAGCAGTCAGTAGGATCACAGGTAGGAATAAGAGACATTCTTTCACCTAAAAATTCCAGGGTATATCATATATTCTTTTCCAGTTTCCTATAAAACATGAACACTAACAACCATTCTATAATCATTATCATTTAGAAATGGTACTGAATATAAGATTTCAGCAAGTCTAACATAATACTCAGAAGTTATGTATGTTTTACAAGTACCGTGCATAGCAAAGGCTACAAAAAGGACAAATTAAACTGGATAACTGGGCCAATTCAACTTGTCTTATTTTCCTTGAAAGATTTAAGATTGATTCTGTACATCATCAGGAAATAAAGGAAGAATAATCCATAGTGCAATTGTAATAAGCAAAGTAATATGTAGTGATATCTTTTTGAATAAATATGGCTCACTACTGATCAACTATCATTCATACAGTTCCATCAACACAGCCACCTGTTGCACAGGACAGTTATACACAATTCTACAACAGGTGTAGGTTCAAATAGATAATGAACTACATGGAAAAATATAAAAAGAATATTATACAATCTCATACATAAACCAGACTGTAGTGTAATTGCTTTACTTGTTTAAGTTATCTGAAAAATACTTCAAGTACTTGAAAACAGCGGCAGAGTCATCTTTCAATGAAAAGCAAAATTGCACTGATTTAAAAATACATTACAAAGTTAAATACACATTCAAATTAATGTCCTGATTCAACATTGCTTTCAGTGTTTACTTTCATTTCCCAGTACTTCTTGATTACCTGTGTTCCTCCAGGGGGATCCAGAGTTTAGATAAAGAAGTTTCAGACACAAAGTCTGCATGTTTTATGTATGTAGTCCAAGGAAGTTTAAATTAATCTTTTTCTCCATCTTCACTGCTTCCTATTAGTAGAGGAAAGTCATAAAGCACAGTGAGATTCTTCTGCACAACCCTCAGTTCTTCGTAAGATTCTACCTAGAACTTGGCATTCTGCTGTTTTGCACTTCCAAGTTTTGGTTAATCTTTCCCTACAGCTTTCAACTACTGTAAACATGTGGTACATTTATTCACAGACATCTGCTTCCATCACACAGTTCAATGTCACTTCTTAGGACACAGAAGGCAATGCAGGATCTCCAAAACAATCTCTTATCTGTAAGTTGCTAAGCAGCAAACATTATCTAATCAATAAGCACAATACAAGAACAATACAATTCTATAAAACACTGATTGCATATTTAAAGACATTGCCCATTAGCAAGGCTATGCAATCAGTAATATTTATTTTCAATAATCCCAGGTGTTATCAAGATTAATAATATATAAAAATCATTCAAGTCATCTTATTTTTGCTTTTCTTAGCCCTCAAAAACATATCACAGCTTAAATAAGCTTTTTGTTACAAACAAGGTTTGTTAATAAATACTGCTAGTACTCGACGCCGCTCTGAACAGATTGTCTGGCACTCCTAACAGAAACTATCCTACTCACAGCTCTAAAAAACATGCTGCAATTCTTGAGAGAACATCAAGAATGCACTGTCTAAAAAGCAATATGGAAAGAAACTAAACTGTCAAATAAGCTTACACAATAATGGCAGAAACATTACATTCCTGGCATCCTCACCCTGTGCAATGAAAACACAACTGTATCTATGACTTGCATTTTTAAAATAATTATTACAACTAAATCACTTACCTCCTTGCTCTATATCTGAATCTGTAAGATGTGTAAGAGAAAAGCTTGCCATGTTTGCAGGAGAGATAGAGAATCTGGAATAAGGGGATGGATGTGACCAGTTCTGATCAAGAGTCCGGGAAGGTGGAGGTGGAGAGAAGTACTTGGATGACTGAAGGGGTGGTTTAGAACCAATAAGACTATTAGCTGCCTTGGATATAAAGGATGGCTCTGGAGAGGAGAAGTCATCATCCCACTCAAAACCCCCACCTTGAGGGGAAAAAAAACCAAAAAGCAGCATTACAGTAATGTAATGGATGGTCATACAGAGTTTCACAAGTACACCCAGGAACGCTGCATTAACCCCAAACAAAGCCTGTAGCCCCAGGCAGGGTTCCAGCCCAGGGGGCCACAGAGACTTGACACCCATAGTTTAGCTGCCTCTCAGGATATCCTGCACACATCAACATATAGTGTCACATCACAGCTTTGCTTCGCAGGAACATGGAAATGCGAGCCCAGCTGCAGTGTGTGCTTAGGATGTAAAATGTAGTATAGTGAACTTACAAAGGACACATAATTTAAATGATGTTTCATAAAAGGCTGTGCATAAAACGGCCTTGGTCCCTGCTGTGTAAAAATATATTCAAGTACCTTCTTCATCTGTTGAGCTTTCTGAATTTGCAAATCTGTTTAAGTAACCAAGACTCGAGGATGGAACAGGAGAGCTGCCAGCACCTTCCCCGTTCACATCCACCTCGCGGCTCCCCAGCTCCTTGGTTGGCGTTTCCTAAGGTACACAAATCACTGTTCAAACTCTTTGCACACTCAGTGTCTCTGTGCACACAAAGATTCTCAAACACACCCCCCACACTGCCTTCAAGTCCAAGGTGGAATTAAAAGGTCTGTGAACTGTTACCACTCCACAACAAAACTTTGAGCCATAGATTAACCACATGCAGGTACTTTTATTTCTAAAGAAAGCTGTATCAAATCTATGCTAAAAGACATGCAGGAAATGGCTATTTAAGTATTATTTATGATGTAAAAAGGTTTTGTATTTCTAGGAACAAAGCTAAAACATCTTTTAAATGAAAACAGTTCCCTTATCAGCCTACCATGGGTAGAGTTTTTTTCCTCTTTAATAAAGCCTTATCCCATCTCCCAACACTATTATTTTTTTTAATCCCTTGATTATACTTTAGGATAAAGAGACAGACTTTGTACAGCCGGTGTTGGAAGCAGCCAGTATTTTATCAGTTACTGTAATAACAAGTAAAGAGTTGAACAACTAAGAGCAGTTTAAACACAGCTAATTTTTTTACTTCCTCCTCTGACAAAAGAATTACTCTTCTGCAGGCTACCTAAACACAAACATATCACCTATGCTTTCTATTCCAAAACACAATTAACTCTAATATTTATATGCGTCATCATAAGCAACATTTCCAGAGCTTGACAATGTGACTGTTCTTTTAAACTCACTGGACTAGTTTAGTTGCCTTAATGTTAAAATACAATCCCCTCTGTATCCAGTTACAGAAGTTAAAAATTGATAAAGCAGATAGGGAAACAAAGGTAACCTTGAATTTTATAAGTAGATCAGTATTTCACTGAACATGAATCATACTGCAGGAATAAAAATTAGCACTACCATCTAAGTGCTGCTCTCATTTTTGCTTATGATTTGAGGCAAATTCACCTTAAAGCTAACTAACACAAGATTCAGAGTTAGGTTTCAGTTTGGGGTTTTGGGGGCTTATTTGTTTGAATAGTTGTTGGCTTTTTTTCCTCTTTCTTTCTTTCTTTTATAAAGGCATCTGAACTCAAATCCTCAAACACATTAAGCAGATAAGCTGCCCCTATAAAGTTACAAAAGCATTCTGGTAAAATAAGTAAGTCAATTCTGATCCACAGTGATGCTTTCTCACCTATTCAAAGTAAATACAGCGTATATACATCAGAAAAACAGCACTAAAAGCCATGTTACGTTCAGCACATGCAGTCAAAGGTCCAAGAGCAATGGAGATTCAGGACTTGGCAATCAACCCTGCTCAAAGCAAAACCCTCCCTCACTTTAAATTAGAGCTGCTATTCTACCAGCAGCATAAAACTGCACCTAGCCAAGTAAAAGATTTTTTCTTTAAAAATACTATTCTTCTATACATATGCATTCTTAAATATTTTTCATACATAAATGTAACCCACATCACAAACAAGTTCTAACCTTGCCAAAACAAGGAAGTTAACCTTGTAACAAGATGTTCCCAAATATTAAACTGATTATCTTCTTTAAAGAAGAAACAAAGTAAGCCAACAAAGACTTAGTAATTAAAAAGAAGGTTACCTGATCAAACAAATAGACTGTCACATCATCAAAGAACGTTACAGCCTTTTTCTCATCTTTCCAAAGCTCGTGCTGTGTTTCATGAAGAGGTTTTGGAAGTTTCAACAAGCTTCTCAAATGCTTTCCATCATCCTTGTCAGTAACTATCTCAGGTACTTGATGAACAGTTTCATCTTCACTGTCAGAACTCAGACTATGCATATGGAAAGTCCTCATGTCATCCTCAGAATCACTGTTTTCATCTTCTTCATCTGCATCATCACCATCTTCTAAGTCAAGCATTCCAGAAACACTGAGTTTGCCAAGATATTTTCCTTCAATATCCGGCTCTTTCAGTTTTTGTCCTTCCATGTGATAGAAGGACTTCTCACTGTTACTCAGATCTAAAGGACCACGCACATTGTGCACAAACTTTAAGTCTCTGTGTGAATGAAGTTCTGAAGTATTAGTGCCAACACAAGAGACACTTTTATGGGAAGTCTCAGTTAGTCTTATCTCATCCCTTAGGTTGCCTTCCATGGCTACTCCCAGGGAAGTCAGGGTTGCCTCAGCCCACTCATCAGGACAGCTCTGCATCCCTACATCCATCTCTTGGATGTCTAAATCATGGTTTAGTTCCAGTGCTGTGTTTTGGTTGTCATCATCCTGGTAATTCTTCACATCACACCTTTGCTGCCTCTCTTGTAAACCATAAGCCTCCTCTGTATGATTCTCTCCTCTGCTGGAAGGAACAACACACACAGTCTCTCTCGACAGATTTACAGACTCTTCTGGCTTTTTGTCTGGCTCAGAATCATTATCAGAGAAATAGGCAGAGTCTCTATAGGAGTTTTGATTTCCACTCAGGAAAACCACTGGGGTTATTTCAAAATTGCTATTCACTGCATCTAAACAAGCTGCTGCTTCTGACACAATGATGATGGGATTCGAGGGCGAGGCACTGACGCTGCTCTCGCCGACAACACACAGAGCCATATCCACACTGGGAGCCTCCTCCACAGGGATATGGGAAGTCCATTCCGGAGATTCCAGGTTTTCAGTTTCATAGCCACTGTCAGCAGGTTTATCAGGTGGCACAAGTTTCTGAGGACTTTGAGCCTGTAAAGATTCTAAAACCTCATTTACATCTAAAGAATCCAAAGAATCAGGTGTCTCTAAGGCTTGTTCTACAGTCTGTAAAGGAGATGGGTTGTCTTCCAAAAGACTATCCTGACTTGTACAATCTGAAGCAGCAACAGAGATTAATGTCACCTCTTCTGGAACATCCTTACAGTTCTCAAAGTGGTTTGATGTTTCTTGTATTTCCTCCAATAAACACTCATTTTTTTTTAATATGGGAGAACTATCTCGCAAGTTTCTTTTTGTATCTTCCTGATCGTTACATTTTTCTCCATTAAAGGTTATTTCATCAGACTTAAAAAGCAATTCCTGTTTTACCCGTGCATCACACTCATCTGTTTCAGCAGCAACACCATAATATGGACCATTTCCAACATTATTATTTTTGGCATTATAGGATAGCTCTTCTTGACAGAGAATATCGGTGTTACAGGACACGATTTCATTCACCTCTACATTTAAAAGCTTTCCCTCGTCCTTCAAAATAGGAAGATTTGTATGTTTATCATCTGATTTATGTGCTGCAGGTGGACTAGAGGATACCTGCATCTCTACAGAAGTCTGATAATTCAGATCTTTATTCACTGTTACTGGGTTAAAATTTTCATCTTTCACTGTTCTAAGACTTTCATGTATTAAAGAAAAGACCTGTGCATTTTCAGCCAGCACAGGCTCAGACTCTACAGAGTTTCTATTTGACGTTTCTAATATACTTTTTAGAACATCATCTGATTTTTGCCCCAAATCACTGCTGGTTTTGTTAGACAATAACCCTGATAATAAGTTTTTCTCTTGAAGAAATAAGAAGTTATCAGAAAGTTCTTCTAAAGTTACCACGTCAGACTGGTTGGAGATATTTTCACATAAGGAAATTGTTTCATTTTCAGAAGCATGACTAGAATGCTCCTTCTCAGAATGTCGTACTGCCTTTCTATCATCTGTGTTTGAGTTCAAAACAGCAGGCTTAAAGTCTTTAGGAGTATCATTTTTTTCAGTAAACCCAAGTATTTTTCTGTTTGTCAGTTCTTCTGTTGTGTCAATATCATTAAATATACTCTGGAAAGGACTTTGTGGACTACCAGTAGCAGGCAAAAATTCCTCTTTAGGATCTGTATTGTAGTGGAAGAAATCCCCATCGGTACTAGATTCTTCAACATCAAGATCCCTGAGAACCGTGAAATGAGAACTTTTTTCTTGAACAGCTTCCTGGTGATCAACTTCTGTTGTTAATACAACTGACTGGTTATCAAAATTCATGCTGCAGCCACTTCCTTTTTCCTCTAATTGGATGTAATAGTCATTTCCCACAGAAAGCTTATGTGCATCAAACACAGGCAACACTCCAGGGACAGCAAGTGATGCCTCTTGACCACTTCCATCTTGTGCTCCGGATCCTTGCTCTGCAAGCGACCTCTCAAAAACCTCCACTGGATAGAAAATACTTGTGTAGGTCATTGCTTCCTCAGGATTCACATGGCCACACTCATCAAAGTGGTCGTGTTTAGCTGCCTCCCAGATATATTCAAAGCTGAGCCCATGGCTTGTTTCAGTTACAGTCAGAACCTCCTCCAGCTCATGGCCAAGTCTCTCTCCTGTGAAATGATCCAAGATTGGAAATGCAGAATTACTTGCTTCTCTGTTTGAGGTGTTTGGTTTAAGAGCATTCCACTGCTGTTCAAAGTCAATCTCCGAGTCCCTTTGGCTTTGCATGCGGAGGTAAGTCAAGAGCCTGTGCACTTCTTCTGCTGTTGGTCTCTTTTCTGGAGGTAACCAACAGAACTGCAGAACTTCATACCTATACAAATAAAAACATGGGTCAATAGGTTTCACACTGAAAAGAAATTGGTACTCTGAAAAGAGTACCAATACCACTGGCAGGAACTTCCATCTATAGCAAGTTGTTTTAGTCCCTTTACCCAGGGTTTGCCAAGAGCATGATTCCATGCAGTGATTTCAATACATTAAAGAGAACTGAGTAACTTGAGAAACTTCTTTAGCAGCTTTTAAGAATAAATAAAAACATTTGAAGTTTACCATCTGTCAGAGTATGGCTGCTCCAGACGTGGCTTGAAGGGTTTGACCTGCTTCTCCTTGATGACGTGGGTCAGGACTTCCCTGTCGGAGAAGTCCGAGTAGGGCCGAGCAGCGTTCTCGAAAAGCTCCCACAGCGTCACACCCAGGGACCTGGTGCAGAGCAGCAGGTGACTGTGCAGCCTAAGAACTACTGTAAAGGTGCTTTGCTAAGAAAGTAAGGACATGCAAAGCAAAACTGCCAAGAAGAAATAAATACCACTCCCCATTGTCTCTAGAATAACTTCAGAGCCTCTTAAATAATTTTATTTGATAGAATGGTAGAAGACTGAAGGCTAAAGTTGCTTGAAGGTAATGAAAATGAAGGCAGCAAAATAAGAGGCCTCAAATGACTCTACCATGGGAAAAAAATCCACATAAAATAAAAAATATAATTATATTTTTAACCATTTTTAAAGATTATAATATTTTTTATTATATATTGAAGCAAGTTGTTCAGTATATTGTATAGAAGCAAGACAAAAAAGCCTTATGGTAAGTCCAAGAGAAGGAAAAGCTTTCATCAGAAGCTGCAGCAATGGGTTAAATGGCTAGAAAACTCCTCTCTGTTTCAGCTTTCAAATAATTCCTTCTTTTGGCGCTGCAGTGGTGAAAAGCTGCCTCCCTGCTCAGTATGGTACAGGCACTGCACACAGCATTGGTCACATTTTCAGGGAGTGCAGATAATACACAGGCAGCGTTTCTGGGCTCAAAATGCAAAGTGACTGACTCTGCAGGTATTACTGTACAATAATTTAGACTGGAAGGGGTGACTGGATTCATCTAGTCCAGACCTATCCAAGGCATAACTATCTGTATAAAAAGCACTAAAATTCCATTTGGAAACATTACAACCCTGACTGCTCACAGTCCAGACAAACAGCATGACTGAGGAAGACCACTCAGAGGATGGAAGCAAATCAGGATTTACATACTTTCTATCTATCCCACTTGCTTTCTGCAACCCTACCTTTAAATCAGCAAATAAAGCCTAGCTTTTAATTATAATGTTTTCAGAAATGTTAGCTTAATCCACAATTTCCATTACCCAAATCTCCTGGGGCTTGAGAACTGAAGTGGAACTTGGCAATTTCAAAAACGTTCCCCTTCAAGAATTTCCCCAGTCATTGTCTCTCAGTTCTTTGGAGCAGAGACAAACAGTTAATTGCTGCCCTCAAATGCTGCAGCAGGAACACAGCACTTTAATTAAGATGCCACTGTTTCACCAGTGGAACTTAATCAGGGTCTAGTGGAATCAACTTTTTATGTCAGCCACAGCTACTTATTATTGGAAACATCATTTACCATTTCTTTGCTTTATGAATATTTGAAGGCATTTGGCAAATACAAAGTAATGATTTTTATTAGCATCAACACCTATTTTTCTGCTAAATAGTTTTGCTTACTCCAACTGCTCTCTCAACAGATTTCTAGGCATCTTTGCAAAGCAAGATATAATTTCAGGTTTACAGAGGTGAACCTACTGTACATCTGATGAAATAAGAAAGTAGTGCATCTGGCCAATTTAAATGTTATTTACTCCATGTAAAATTTGAAAATACATTCACAAATCTCTAAAGGAAATAAAATATATTTTAAGGCCCCCTACATACCATATGTTACTGTATTTATTTTGTTCTGCTGATAACAGTCTGTCTTGAAAACTTGTTACTAACTCAGGTGCAGTCCATCGGAGAGGAACAAGTTTCTTCTCATCTGTCTCAATATAATCTTCCTAAATTATTGATTAAAAAAAGAAAACAAAAGCAGAAAAAGGCTGAACAAACATTGGATAAGCTTCCAGACATTGACAGTCCCTTCCTTAATATGGTTTTACATGATGCCTATGTAAAAGAATCAGAATAAAAAGAAAAATCTCATTTTCCTCAGGCAGCAGAGAAAAATGTTATAGAGGAAAGGCATTCATGGGTCACTGCACAGGAGAAAACCTGAATGTCAAGCTCTTAAGGTTTGGTATTCACAAAACGTTGTAATTAATGTGTTCAATTTTTCACTTTCGTGATATATTTAAATATTTTGAACATTCTCATTAAGAAAGCTGATTGAATTTTCTTTCAATTGTTTCCTTAAAATTAAAATTAATTTGTTCATATCTTAGGACTACTATAAACAGGGCCTAAAAAGTAGATGTAGCACAAGTTTCCTTCTACAAGTATAAACTCTACTCATCCCTAGAAAGTTCATGTACCAGAATAAATGAACTTGGAATTTGATAAGGTTATTTGCCAGTTATACATTAAAAGTTCATTATTCAAATAAAGGACAATCTAGTGTTATAATTTTCAAGTAGGCTTGTTGTAACCTTAGGCCCCAAAATCCTTAAAGAAAGTGGCACACAACTCAACTCACCTTATACCTACTGAATCCTATCCCATAGTCTCCTACTTTGACATTTAAATCAGAGGTAAGGAAGCAATTCCGCAAGGCCAAGTCACTGAAAATGCAAACAAATAAAGCATGAGACAAACCAAGAAGCCTTCATTGCAAATTAAGACAACTGGCTTAACAGAAGTGACACTTCTTGGAAGAGTCAGGCCACAGCTTAAAGTATCAAATTAAATGCCACCAAAGCTTTGTTTTAAAAAAAAATAATTAGCAAATCAATGATTTCTGCACAGTTCCAGGTTACAGTCACAGGTAACAGGAACAAATCAGTAACAAAACAGTGCTGAGGATCCAGCATCCACTCCAGATACACCTCAACAATCTCATGTGCATGAGCTGTAGGTCAATCCCATAAATGTAAATCCTACTAAAGGCTGGGTGCAGAAAGGTGTGCTCCTGGAGCTCCCTTCCTAGTTGTCTTTGGGGGACAATAAACCAGCCCAGTCACTCCAAAAGACCACCTGATCTACAATGCAAACACAGGCACAGTAACTGGGATATCCATTTCAAAAGGACAATTTTGATCCAAATTAAATGTTAAGAAAACCTTCCTGTTGCCTACAAGTTTATTAAGTTTTATACAGCCAACACTTGATCCCATATCTCAGTGGAGTATTGGGGACATTGCAGCATATACAAGCACTAATCACTTCCAGAAAAAAAAACAAAAAAAACCCAAAACAAACACCGATGGGGTTTCTCCTGACTTATGGGACATTTGTTTGTGGTCAAAAGGATATGTCTCCCCTTGGGCACTCCCACTGCTTCAAAAGACAATCAGTTTATGAACATATAGTCAAGCAGAATCTGTTCTGGAATCCAAAGAAAACTAAACACAGTGACAGTCATATTGAAAGACTTTATACCAAAATCCTAGACTGTTATGCTGCCCTGTATAAGAAAGTTCAAACTGTAGTCACTTCTCTAAAGCAGTGGCATTTACTCTTAAGCATTCAAACTACACAAAGAATTTATGTGCACTTCTTTCATTCTACTAATAATCCTACCATGGAGGGTACTGGGGCCCTTCCCACACTGCAGTGATGTCCCTCTTCACACCTATCATTGTATGTCTCTCATTTTAATTGCCATAAGCAGAGTCTACCAGCAATTCAGATCGGGTTTAAATACTTAATTTACAATATGATACCAAGCAACTAGTAACATCTTATACCTACAGTTAAATTCCTCTAAGTAACAAACCCATAAATTACACATGAACCAGAACTACAGACAGTCTGAAAAAAAACAACAGAAAAAGGTATTTCATAGAAGTCCTTTAATAAATCATAAAGCTCTCGAATAGACACAGAAGTTGCTTCCAGTTTCCACCACAAACCAGACCACAAGTGTTAATGAGCCTGCAGTGCTGCTGCAATAATACCAAGAAGCTGTTTTAGGAAACCCATCGAGCAAACTCAGAAATTTATGCAACTTTAATGAAGCTGGAACTGTGGCTGTGGCAGCAAAGAGCTCAGCAGACTAATTGTTCAAATATTTCGCTTCTCAGTTTCACAGAAGGGGACTAGGTAATTAAGTGTCCTGGAAGAGCTCCACCTTTGCTCCTGTGTGGATTAAAAAGTCTCTGAAGTACAAATAGTCTTAAAGTCACACAGTTTTCCTGCTTCAAAGGAAAAAAGACACTTTCCTTCAGAAAGCCATTGAACTAACAGGTCAGGAACACATCTGTAACCTTCAAGTATTTCCCAGAGCTTGCCAACTTGTTTTCTACTATTTAAATAAATATCCTGGAAGAGAAAAAATTTTGGCTGCTTGAATTTACCACTAACAACAAAATCACTGATGCTGGAGATTTACCACTTACTCTGACAGCATCAGGATAGTGTTGCTAGAAGTAAACATTTAGAGAGAATCCCGCAGATCCACAGAATAATTATTTACCCAGTTTATCTGTATTTCACTGACAATGTACAATTAAATTTAACACCTACAGAGCCATGTTGCTAAAGACAAGAAAAGGATCCCTCAGACAGGTATAACTGGTATTACCTTCAAGTCATTTGAGACTGTTAAATGGATGAAAAGAACAGCTCTGCTCATCAGCCACCAGATGAGTCCAGGCTTTGGGGGTTTTTCAGGGTTTTGCTGTTGTTTTACACCTGCACCTTTTCAGACTTCAGATACTTCAGTTCTCCCTGAAAACAAGGTCTCTGCTTTCTCTAAGCAGTAAAATGTGCACTGATAAGCTCCAGGATAAGCTCCTGACTTGCTGAAAGGGATGCTGTGAGTCCTGCTTCTACAGCAAAGAACAGACTGACAAAGTATCTTGTGATACCTGGTGAAATCTTGGGAAAGCCACATTTGGGGAACAAGTATGTTTTAATATGCAGTAATTAATTCGGTCAGCTTTTCCATAAGAAGTCAGCTTCTCCCTTACTCCATTAGAAAGGCATTTTTTCCCAATTTTATGAACAAAGGTAACAGATTACCAAGCAAGTCCTAAATTATTATAATCTAAGAAAAATTCATCGCAGGTAAGATAGATTCTAACAACCATCCCTCCACAACAAACAAATTTAATTTGGCCAAGAATTCATCAAACAGCTACATCTTCTGGGTTGGCTTGGCAGCAGGTCGTGTTCTTTGGGCTGCAAACCTAAAGAGCAGGTGATGAGCTTTCAGGCAGGTGGAGCTGAACACCACACCACTGCAGCTCAATTAGCACCTTCATTAGCATCTCACCTTTGTGACTCAGGGTATGCCACAGTTAGACAGAAGCCTTCAACCCACGTGGATCTTAATAGAAACACCCCCATGAATTTCAGAGCACCATAACTGGCTGAGATTTAGCTGGGAATGGTACCTGTGCACAAAGTTGTGTTTATGCATTACAGCCAGGCCAGCAGCGATCTCACACGCCATCCTCTGGAGCAGCATTATCTGGGAGTCTCCTTTGATGTGCTCCTGCTCATTGCACAGATAAGTTTTCAGGTCACCCTGTAGAAGAAGTTGAAAATACTGATCAGCCTTGTATGTTAGTTGAATCTGAAAGTTTTTTAATAAAGATCCGACTGACCACAGTACTTACTAACCACATTTGTGCTTAATAAAATAATCTCCTTAAGCTTCTGGTCTCCATAAGGATTCTTAAAGAAGTCATTTAAGGCATATGGTTTGTCATTTTAAGGGGTTTTAATCGAATCATTTAGTAATTAACAACCTAGATGGGACCGCCACAAAAAACGTGTCATATGTTAATACTTTCCCATAAAAAAAACAGATTTTGATGAGCCTGTTTTTAAATGAGATGGGTTTTCAAGTGCTCCAAATCAGCAATGCTGACTGTCTGGAATTTGTAAGGGATAGAAGGGAGAGACCATTCAAGGTTTCAGACACTGCCAGCTCACAGAACTTTCAGTATAAAAAGCATGGTAATACATCCACTCCAGTCAGGAAATTCCCATGAGGGCACCAGTTTTCCTGAACCCAGGATGCTGAGCAACAGACACATAATTAATGAGCCCTGAGAAACATTCCATAAACTACTAAAAAAAAAAAGCTTTGAAAGAGGGAAAATAATTGAAAGCTGTCCAAACATTCAGAAAAAGGAAGACTTATAGTAAGTGAATTCAAGCAGGGGAAAAGAACAAGTTTCTCATGCCATTATTGTTCCTTTTCTCACAGTTGGGACTTTTAACCCAGCACTCTTGTGCTTTTGTTATTTATAATACAGATTTTCTGTAAGTTTAGCAAATTGTTTCAGAGGGTATTTCTGTATTGAGACTGCACAACATATTATATCACAACTTGTTCCACCAGTGTAGCATTCTGGGCTCTAACTGTCCACATCCATTGTCTGTCTAAACCTTGGGCCAGATGAAGGGAGATATTGAGGTTAACCAAATGAGAGTCTTTGCACTGGTTAAAAGCTACTCTGGTGCCCAGAAGAGGCTGAAGATCTCTGATGCTCACACACATTATGGAGCTTTAACTGAGGCATCTCATTCCCCCTTAATGTGGTTAATTGAGGCTGACAATTTATAATTCTAATACTTGAAGCAGAGGAAGACTGTGGTGCATTACACTCCTAACACTGCAGTGACAGCTGAGCTGGACAGTCACAAACCTGGGTTATGTTTAATAAGAACTACTTAACAGACACTACTCCTTTGCAAAAGAGCATTTTAGTTTTTTTAGAACAAGAATAGATTCTACAGTACACAGAAGCAGCTATTCTACCTTCATCTGCTTTGCATGTACTAGTTATGCTTCGAGTAGCGACCACTTAGGTGAAAACACACAGAAGCTCTAATACTGTTAAACATTGTAGAAGCCTTCTCTTTACCCTGCTTTTAGCTACTAATTAGGTTAACATTTATGCCTTTGCATCCTACAAAATTACATTTTCAAAAATGTTTCCCAAAAGACTTTTCTGACTCAAAATTACCACTTCACACTGGCTCATGTATAAACATTTATATATATAAAACACAGACCTCCCTCCTCCCTTTCTATCTTGCCAAAGCAGAGTTCCAGAAAGCAACACTTTGTAACACACAGGGTCCCAACAGGCATACCCAAGGAACACAAGCACGGAACACACAGCTGAGCTGACTGTAGGTGGCAGCAAGAGCCTTGAGAAAGAAACTCCTCTAAACTGTCATTCATTAAAACAGCAACTGCTTTCTTAGGACTTGTCCCAGGTGGATTAAGTTCTTAGGATGCCTGAAGCACACCAAGGAATTACTTTTTAAATTTTAAATGCACTAGTAACAGCAGTGCTGTGTGACATCCCTTATTTAGTAAATTATTCATACAGGCATATTTTTTTGCAGGAAAAACAACTTTTATTAAATCCAGCACCTTGAAACATCCTGGTTCTATGTTCCCATTTTATTCTAATTAAGGCTACAATCAAGGTTAAAAATATAAACCAGGTATTTTTGGTATTGCTTTAAAAGGCCATTGCTTGTACCAAACTGGCGGGGACCAGTGGCCACACTCAAGTGCTGAATTGCCCCAGAGGGACTGGGCAGGCTGAAGGAAAACCCAACAGGAACCTTATGAAACTCCAGAAAGAAAAATGCAAACTCGTGCACCTGAGAAGGAAAAACCCCCTTGCAACGACACAAAGCGAGGAGTGGCCATGGGGCAGCAGCTCTGCAGGAAGGGACCTGAGGATCCTGGGAGGCAGCAAACTCCACATCAACCCTGTGTATGCCCTGGGACCAACTGGAAACAGCCTTCAGGGCTGCACACACAGGACCAGGAGAGCCAGAGGAAGTGTCATCTCCTGCTCAGCACCTGTCACACTACATCAGATCCTGTGCTCAATACTGGCTGACCCAAAATAAGGCAACTTGGAAAGAGTTCAGTAGAGGCTGACAGAACCAGGCTCATTCAGCCTGCAGAAAGGAAGGCTTTGGGAGCACCTCCTTTGCAGGGAGCATGAGAGAACAGGTATGAGCTGAAACACAAAAAGTTCAGACTGAGATAAGGAAAACTGTTTTACACACCAGGACATGAGCAGAAGTGCAGGTTATCCAGACAGAAGGTACAGTTTCTGTCCTTGGATGTTTTCAGGATCCAAATGGACAAAGCCTTGAGCAATCTAGTCTGATCTCAGAATGACAGGAGGTTGGAGAAGAGACCTCCTGAGCTCCTTCCTAGCATGAATTATCCTGTGATGCTTCCCTGTGTAAAAGGAGCCAGCAGCAACACAGCAATACCATCCCCACAGTATTCTGAGAGCCTTCATCGATGTTTTTAATGCAGTAAACATCAAAGGTTATATATATCAGAATAAATGCAGTTCTGCAAAACTCACTGCAGACACAATTAAGTAGAAAATGCTCAATAATCATGCCTGAGGAAGGTTCCACTTTCTCTCCAACTTCCTCTGCCACTCTGGCTTTTCTCTCTTCTCCTTCAGGAAGAACTGGATTTCACCTTTCCTCCCACCTCTCTCAGTTCAGCCACTCTTGTACATCTTCATATGCCTTTCCTCTGTGACAGCCAGGAGCTGGGGCACATTTACATACAGTACTCTTTGGCAGATTTTTGTGCAAATTCTGCATTTCATACACACACCCAGCATGACTGACATGGCTGGCACAACTTTTTAACCCAGATGATAATGGTTTCCACCAGATTATGTCCAGTGAATACCTTCTGAGAAGTTGGAAAACTACCTGCCAAGTCACACAATACCAGATTATTGTCCTCTTTGGAGCACTTGGACAACTGAAAACACTGTCCCTGCCTCCCCCTCCACTGCTGCTTTGCAGTGGGAGCACCTGCAGTCACTACCATTAAACTGTCTGAAACTGGTGCATGGGATAGAGCACCCACACCACCAGAACCTTGCTTAGGCACATGCATCTTTAAGAAATATTAAGTGCTGAGAGCAGCCTTTGAAGATAGCCAAGAGATGATTTCTGAAGTTGTCATGAATTGACAAATTCCCCCTTCTTTTTAAACCACATCCCTGATAAATCTATGTGCCTCATATCCATACTGACCATTATTACTAAACAGATTCATTCAACTCTTTGATTATGAAGGTTTCATTGCAAAGATTCTTTTTTTGATTTGAAGATGTTTTCAAGTAGCAGCAATTAAAAAAAAAGAGAACCAAGCACTGCAAGCTGGCACCTTTCCTTAACAGCAACATCCCTAAAGCAAGCTACAGAGAATTCCAGGCAAATACTGCATCCTGCTGATCTCATCTGCTCAGCGAATTGCAAGACTTGAAGAATTTCTGTGAGAATTTGATAGGCAAATCAGCCCCACAACATACATACAACTTCTACATTTGAATAACTTTCCTTTACTCATAAATTATGTCAATCCATTAGAGGATTTGCTGTGCTGACAAAATGCTGGCCACACAGGGTTGAGTAATATATTAAAGTTAATAAGGCAGCTCCCACTATTTTTAACCTGCCATCATTCTACAATGTTTAACAGTGAACAGTTAACTATTCATAGCAGACTGCACCAACAAACTATGCAAACTAATATGGGGAGAGGGAGTGTAAGATCTTTTTGAGCATTTCTTTTTATATTTACTATTTTCTTAGTGATTTTAACACAAGTGAAGGAAAATTAGAATTTAAGAGTTTAAATCACTTATGTACAACGGACCTCTTGCTTCTCTCCCAGCTTAGCAAGACAGGGGGACATGGAGCAACTTGGATTACATCATAAAATAGGCCAAATGTTACCCAAAACAGTTATTGCACACCCAACCAGCAATCTTGTTTAACAGAAAGGTATCAGTAGTTCCTGTGGCCAAGAAAACAAGTCAGCCAGCCTGTCTGACATTCAGCATTGCTACCCTGACAGCTCTGGTTTCTTTGCACTACTTTCCAGTGCCTCTGACCAAGACCTTTCAATGCCAAGGAGTCTGGGAACTGATAATCCAACGGGGCTGCCAGAGCAGCCAAGGCAAGGTCAACTGGCCCTAAAAAGGTTACAAATCCAAGTGAGAGAAGTAGCAAAAGGGGTACATGCTGTGATAGGCTCCCAGTTTGAAAGAGGGAGAATAAAACAACCACTGTACCTTCCACACTGTGTTCGTCAGCAGAACTGCCACATTTTTCATTACTTTACATGCCAAATTTGCAAAACAAGGTCAACATTGTTGAGAGAGCCTCAAAAGAACAGGTCACCTGAAGACATTAAAATCTCCTCTCCAACACAGTTGACATACTTGGGGGTTTTTTTCAGAATCATTGAATTCTTAATCACATAAATACAAGGGATTAAAACAAGTTTACTCCTTATTCTATATTCATAGACTGCTCCAACACAAGGCAAAGGGCTGTAGTGCAGCATTACACAACTGGCAGCAAAACAGGATCATGTTTCTCATCCTTCTCATGTGAGCAACACAGAGTCACCACAGACACTGCAAACTGCAGTCCACCACTTAGGCTGCACCTGTCCCTGTGGTCCTTCTGCTGCACAATCACTCCTGCATGTTTTGGAAGCATCTCCATACACGAGAATTCACTCAAATTCAGAAAAAGAAAAGGACAAAAGAAGCTCCCAGCTTTCAAGATCACTTATTACTAAAAGTCTGCAAAATCCAAGT
Source organism: Formicarius rufipectus (assembly GCA_013399695.1). NCBI lineage: Eukaryota > Metazoa > Chordata > Aves > Passeriformes > Formicariidae > Formicarius > Formicarius rufipectus. Next base: position 692,671 of record VXAU01003269.1, on the reverse strand, counting down.
AACCCTCATTCCAGACACCGTGATAAAGAGCCTCCTGAGACTCCGCTAAGAAACTGTCTACTAAAAAAAGATACCTGCCACACCTGTTCCAAACTGTGCCATCCTGCTTCCTTCTCACTGCTTCCTGCTTCTTCTCTCCCCTCACTCCAAAACTGCCAGCCCCTGTGTATTTGTGTGTACAGAGAAGAAATACTATGATGTCTAGAAATACTCAACTCTACCAAACCAAGAACTCTTTAAGTGAGCCAGACTTTTAGCAGGAACCTTATGTTTAAGTCACTATAATATATAATTTTCTAAAAACAAGTTTTAGTTCACTTGGAATAGAAGTGAGCACAGACATTTATTTTCCATTCCAAAGAAATCACCTACATTCAAATGTACAGAACTACCACTTTAACTGTCAAGCTTACTGCCCCCACTTAAAGTGAGAATCTATTTTATCCCCTTAAGTAAAATCCTTTCCAGATTACTCTGCAGGATCATGACAACTTCTGGCATAAATAATCAGGCATCAAACAAGAATATTATTTTTTCCTGTGAACCTTAAGTAGGGTAATCTTTAAAAGTTACTCCATCTTCAAATTTAAAGTTGGATTAAATTGTGTAACTGTTTGAAAATATGGCAGCAATTAAATTTGATTTGGATATGCCTCTGATAGACTATAAAATGCAATTCTTTCAAGGGTGCTTTTAAAGAAACTCCAATTTGAGTAACAGGTTTAAAAATCAGTGAAAAGTATTCTATTTCTACATACTGAAAAACTATTAAAAAACCCTTATCTGTCAACCTTAGGCACTGAGTTTTTAATTGTTAGCAAAATTGGAACATTTCACTTTCATCAGTCACTTAAAAAGTTCGGGCATTTCTTCCATTTGAAAAAGAATGATTTTATCAGCACTTCTGTCTCATTAATTTACCACAGCTAATACATTTGAGCAAGAGAGCAGCAATGAAAAAATGCAGTGATTTAAGGTCACAGATTAACTGGTATTTCTCAAGAAAACTCAAGTTCATATTAGGTTTTTTTAAATTGCTTGAGGCAATAGATGCAACTGGAAGCAAATTTGTACACCTAAATTTAGAGGTAAATTCTGCAGCAGTAAAGCTGATAAAAAAGGATTTTGCTGAATTCCATAAATGCAAACTATCTCAATTCTGAAAGACTGGTTTCCTGATAACATCCATGCACTTCTGAGTCCAATCCCACCTTGACATTCTCCAAGGAGCTCTGCTCTAGGTGGTATCTACACACCAAACTTAAAGCAGCTACTGAGCCGATGTTCAGACAGACCCCTTGACTTTGGGGTTTGTTTTCAGTGATGTGTTATGCTGCAATAAAACAATTCAAGTCTGTCCAGACTATAGATCCAAATTTCTGTCTCTGATGACTCTGGGCACAGTCCAAAGTGTCTGTATATGCACACCATCCCCTTCCTCATAACATGCCTGCCCATTCCAAGGAATGCAGTGGCTGAGCAAGGTTTTGTGCCTCCTTTCCCATTTCAGTGACCACTGTGGCACTGCCAACAGAGAGAAAGCAGTGGCAACACTCCTCAGCGTGTGCCCAGTTTTCCTTTGGTGCCCAGGAAGCAGAAGGCAGTTGTTTGGGGGGGTGAAGGGGGCATGGGAAGGGAAATGAAAGGACAGGAAAGCAGGGGAAGAGAATACAGTAAGAAAAAGGATCAGGAAGAGCATGAACACCAAAAATGAAAATTCTAAGTATTAGAATACACATGGCTGAGTCCAGAAGTGAACCCACCATTGCATTTTATCCCAAGCTGCACAGCATGGGTAAAATTTGGGCACTCTGGTGGTGGGGGACAAGGTAGAAAGGAGGAAATTCTTTCTTCAGTCTTCTTCAACCAACATTTTCACATAAATGGTAATAAAAGCACCCAAAGGTTGCAGAGACTGCAAATATAATTTAGCATGTGCATGTGATAGTTGACTCCAACAAAAAGCTCCCTTCTATGACATCCTCTGACCCCAAGCTCCCTGTGCAAGACACACAGTAATTCCCTTATCAAAGAAAGAACAGCTATTTTCCTCTTCAGAACATTCCACAAGCACCTAGAAAGTACATCCTAAACTGAAAAGAGCAGAAACCAAAAATTATGATTGTAGTGTCTCTAAACAAACAAACAAAAAAAAGTCCTCTGAAATTCTGGTTTATCAAAAAGTTTCCCAGAAAGAAAACTTTTTGGTCATTTCGTGCGCAAAGGGCAGTAAATACACCACATACCATTTACATCAGTGGAAAAACAACTACAGCCTTTTGTAGAAGTGCACTTACCAAATCACAGAACTCAAAAACTAGGAGATAAGGAATGGCTTCCACACATTGCCCAATACACTGGAGAACATTCGGATGCTGAAGAATGCTGGAGTGAAAAAATACAGTTAAAGCCAGAAAGATCCCAGCATAACACAACACACTGAAATCCGTGCCAGAAGTTTCACCACAGAACAGGGTGGGGGGTGGCATGAGCAGAAGGTGTGAGCACCCAAAGCCACAGGTTCCATCCGTACCTCTGTACCTCCCTTGTGCTGCTGCAGCACATCACTGAGAGCAGCTGCAACTCCCAGGACCAAAAACCACCCAAGCCAGCCCTGCCACGTGAGAGTCACACCCATCTTCCCACCACCACCTGTACCAAAAATAAAGGCATGCAACTGGTTCAGAAGCTACACCAAGGTACAGATCTGGCTAAAAGCCAAACCTTTTCTTAGCCAGGTTAGTTCCCAGCCAGATCAGTTACTTTTTCTAAATTCCTTCAAAACCCTTGTGCCAATGCAGTAGAAGGCATGAAGTTTCCTCTTCTGACAACTGCCAACAACTTAAGCCTGAATGCAAATACAACCAGAATATAAGAAAGCACTGAGAACAAAAGCCCTCCATGACCACTCACTTGTAGTACTTTCAGGCAAGGGAGAGCACACTGAGGTACATCCAGCGAATGCAACTTTTGCTCACTTTGGGTTGACTGCATCACTTTTTAAAGACAAGCATTTCAGTTCCAAGAGAGGGCAAGTAGGGACAACAACACTGAACAAAAGCAATGTCCATGGTCCATGTGCAGCAGTAAGAAGCTGTGCAACATTACTTACTAATATGGCTCTCCATTTCTTAAAAACTGTTCTTGCTCCTTGGGTCCTGCACTTGCCTTCAACTCCTTCACTATTACCCTTGCTACACTGGTGCCTGTGTAGATCTCTCCAAGGAGAACCTGAAAAAGAGATAACCATTGTGTCTTTAATCAGAGAGGAAAAAACACTCAAGGGTCTCCCTGCAAAGAAAAACAAGAGCTAAAAATATGCCGCCCTTTTTTCTGCAAAGGCAAGAAGAGCTTTGATAATTAAACATCCATAATTAATAAATCTTCACAACTGATCTACACATCAACTTTCAGAAAACATGTTTTCCAGTGAAGGCACTTATTTACTTAAAATATTTTCCTAGAAAGAATTTGCAGTAACAGGAAAGTATTAATTCAAATCCATGGAAGTGAAATGTCTACCCAATAACTCAAGGAAGAATTTACACACAAATTTAAGAAGAACAGATTAGTGCTGTGACTACAGCTAAAAAGTGAATGCAAGGAAACATCTAACTTCAACCTCAGTTTTTGTTATGCTATTACTTTTTTTTTTTAGTACATTTTGAAGACAATACAGAGGCCTAGTCAGCTGGGAATTAGACTCAATCTGTGCAATATTAAAAGGTAACTCCTCACCTTTCCAAACCAGCCATTTCCAATTTCTTGGATGTAGTTTAGACTCTGACGTGAAACTTGAGACTTTGATCCATCTGTCACACAACGAAACAAACGTAACACACATCAAACCACTGAGATGGCCAAAGTTATCCACTGCTGAGGAAACAATGCAACCTCCTACAAGATTTATTCCCAGTTGGGTGCACACATCCCAAAGAAACAAATACAAAACAACAGTGATTGTCCTAATAAAAATGTGAATTTCAAAATTTTTAACAAATTCAGTAAGAAACAAAAAGGCTAAAGTTCTCCCTTCCATAAAAAAGTGCATCTTAGCCTGAAGCCGGGTAGAGCAAATAACCAGCTTATACAAGTTTCCAATGTAAATAAAATAGAAAACCCAAGATAAAACACATTGTTCATATATCTTAACATTTATAGTTATTTAGAGTTACCATTTTAAGAGAAAAGGTTTGACTGTTTTATTCTTCAGCCCAACTGGCCTACTTGTAGCTGCCATCTGGAAGGAAGACTTTTTTTTTTTTTTTTGACTAAAAATACTTCATGTGAAGAGCCCAAAGAGGGAAAGGACAGAAAAGAAGCCCCAGATCTTGGCAGAGGGTGGGCAGTAGCAATGGCAGACCCTACACTGCAGAAGAGGTTCAGCAGTGCTCACCCCTCTGCTGCCTATCTTACAAGGCACTCTGCCACAGGTTAACATCTTGGAAGCAGTATTGAACATTTTACCTATACCCTAGAAAAGTGATTTGCTCAGTTTATATAAGTTGGTAACAAACAATTTGTTACAGTAAAGTCACACAATCAGTCACACTCCATTTTGACACTGAAAATGCCTCCTTTTGTTTTTCCATTGAAAACCAGTATTTACCTGTACGAGATGGAAACTGGGAGGGAGTTGGTAAAGCAATATTGGGAACTGAAAGAGTAAACACTTCTGCTGGAGACTGAACAGATGGAGTATCTTCTGCTGGGGGTGTAAAATCTATTTCATCATCGAAGTTATCTTCAAATTCCTAAACAAAAAAGTCTTCATAAACAACCTGATCTTTGTTTTAGGATTAGCACAAACACATTTCTTTCAGTTTGAATGAGCAATGCTAAGGAGGCTTAGTTTTTTTCCAAGGACAGGCATTTAGTTTTCTATTCCTCATTTTCCATTTATTGCTGACTTTAAGTATCACATATTGTTTTTAATATAAAGGGCACTTAAGGGTTTACTGTGTAGTTGGGATTTTTGTGGGTTTGGGGGTTTGGTTTTTGCTTTATTTTGTTGTTACTTTAAATGCTAGCCCTGCCTTTGAATGAATTACCATGAACTGCTGAGGCCAAACATTCTCCACTCAGAAATGAGAGGCAAAAACTCAGTTTTAGCAGTATTCTTATTCAACAGGAGTGTCTTAAACGCCATCAGTGGACTAAGAAAAACAAAAGAAAACACAGAAAAACAACAAAAGTGTTCTTTACAGAAAAACTGCCCCAAGGGTATATTTACTACTATGATTTTGAAAAGTCATTAAAGACCCTTACGCAGCAGGAACCAATGAGTTAAAATAAATGGCTGCATCAAGATTTTACAGCCCACAGAAAAAGAGCCACTGGCATTTGCAGAGGAGAGAATGTGCAGTGATACTGGAGCATCACTAACTGCAGGGCAGGAGCACAAATATTCAAGTACCCTGGATATCAGGATGCAGCTAAGAATGCCCCTTGTACACACACAGGTAACTGAAGGGCTTACCTTGAAATCTATCTCAGGGTCTTTACAGCAGGAGACACAGTTTGCCAACAGTATGACCAGTACGACCAGTGTGCATAGAGACACGATCACAAAAGAGGAGGGAACTTCAGCTGCAGCTCCTTCTCCTAGAAATAAACATGTGTGCAGAATTATATCAATGCATTTAGTATTTCAACAAGTTCCTTCAAAATATATTATCCACCTGCAGTTATTTAAAAGATGGGAGTCTGAACATTTTGCTCTGTGGTTGTCAACAAAAGTCAGGAGACTGAACAGAAAGGACAAACTGGCCAAACATCTGTGCTCTCCCACCTGCCTGCATGCCCCTGGACTTACCTGAGTCCCCCTAAGAGGACCCAGCCAACAAGATTTACTGAAGTTGATGATGAACAGCAACAGTCCCAACCCTCAACATGGTGTTTTAGTCAATGAATTAAAGAGATATCCAAACAGAGATTAGAAATCTGGTCTTTCTGAAGGCATGTCCCATGAGCTACAGCACCTAAGAGAGCAGGCAGCCAGAAGGGATCCTCACCTCACCTGTGCACAAATTCACTTTTAATAAGGGCATTTGTGAAAGTCTGCCAACACACAAATTGCTGACAATCTGATCAGCTCCACCCCAATTTCTAGTTCCTGTGATTCACTATGTGATTTGTCTCCATTTCAAGCATTTTAGATTCCTAAGCATTTTGCAAACATGTTTCCAAATAATTTTCCAAAATTTGCATATAAACATTCTACAACACATTTTCTATTATTGTCAGGTTATTACTCACACAGGATCAAAAATCTCAAGTGGCATTTTATAAAAATCTTACTGCCAGAAGTATTAAACCTATTTTCATCCCTGTTTTCATCTTCAGTAGAGAACAAAGAGATGTGTGCTCTGGTCTCCTAGGGAACCACATCTTGAGGGGTTTTGTTGTTTCTTTTTCAACTGGTACTACCATGGGGGCTGGAAGAGTAGTTGGACCATATCTGATTAAAATACATTTAGATATTACATCAGTGGTAAAGTTTAACAATGTCAGGTGAATTAGACTAACTTCTCCACCTACCTCTTAAAGCCTCAAAAAACTACAAAAACTAAGAAATTTCCAGAAAAATCTAAAACTTTTCATCTGTTCCACAGAACACTTACAAAATCTTTACTGATTTTAATTATATGTAAAGAGCACATTGACATAATCAAAACCCTGCTTTAAAGTGTGTTAGCATACTTTCAGAAGATCACATATTTCCTGCACAATTAGGAATATTATCTTTGCAACAAATATAAGTTAACCAAAAAGGAAGGTTTCCAAACAGTGATTCTGTTTCTAGTTTCCCTGACAGCTCTGGCATTCTATCGTGGCTAGAGAACACCAACAATCCATTTGCAGTTATTAAGCATTGTTCCATGCAGATCAACTACCAGGTGAAGCCACTCACCACCTTTTAGTCATAATTCTGAAGAGAACAGAAAATCCCAGAAGAGGGCTCTCAATAGAACAATGTATATGCATTTAAATCAAGTCTTCTACATAACACTCCGGGTATTTTTCCACTCCTAAGCATCAACAAGAAAAAAGGGGAAGGTAACAGCTGATTTATGTTTACTCCCTCCAGATGGTTGTTAACCTGCCTAAGGAGACTGAAAATTACCTGAACCACAAATACAAGCATTCTGTGCAGTCATTAGCTAATTACTGTAACACACACACAGGTAATACAGCTGTAGATAAAATTTAGGAGATTCCTTTGAGCTTGTAATTGAAACCCAATAATAAAAGGCAGCTTCACAAAAA
>VXAU01003269.1:673709-685365 GCA_013399695.1 Formicarius rufipectus | reverse complement strand
AAATATTTATGTTAACAGGTATTACAAATTAAAATTATTATTTTAAAAGACATTTTTCCAAGCCCATCCCATCTAATTTCCAAACAACTTCCTCACCTTCACCACCACCTTGACTAAGTGAGAAGTCAACTCCCCGCAGAGCACGTACAGAGGAGATGCACACACAAAGCATTACTGATGTTCTAACTTCAAGCCAGGTCCTTAGGAGGGGGTATAAAGCACCTCAGCTCTCAGGGGTACAAAACACTACAAAAAGGTATTAAACTTCATTTTGGGTTTCTGGTATACTCTAAGATACTTTTGGAAGCCCACATGGCTAATATGAATTACAGCCTCCCTGTTCCCCCCAGGAGCTGAGCACCGTCACTCCCCATCAGCACCTTCTGCTCCACAGAGCACATCACCTAGATGGTCTCCTGGACCAACCCCTCCCAAAGCTTGGAGCAGCTCCTCAAAATGTGCTTCACTGCTTTCAATCGTCCCGTTTCTTTTCAAGCCCGGACAAGGGGTTTGTGCCCCCACGAGTCCATCTCCAGGTCCATCAGCAGGGCTGTAACCGATGTTATCTCCACTACAAAGCCCTCACCCCACCCCAAACACAGCAGCACGACCACAGCTGCTATTTACACCAGCTCAGGATCCCACTTTGGACACTCCCACAGTCCCAAGTCATCGCAGCAATTCCAGCCGGGAGGATTCAAGCTCCTGATGGCCTCAGGCCACTTTTCTGCTTTATTCAACTCCAAGTGAGACATAACGAGCACTAACAATCATAAGCTGCTGTTACTCTACATGTTACATATACTGCACGTGTTCAGATATTTTATGTGAAAAAGGCATTTTTGTTGGAATTCCTTCTGTAAAGAAAACTGGACATTTATCAAGCCTAAAATCTAAGTGTTTTATGCAAGTTACACTGTTCCCCATAATGTAAACATCTCTTTTTAGTGTCTTGGAAGGAATACAGAAAAGACAAATATTGCTGTTGTTCCTTTATTTTCCAACGTTAAAAGCTTTTGATAATTCCCAAGAAATTGTGTGATTTAGCAGTAATTAATTAGAGAAAGTAATGATGTTGGTTTTTTTCTTTTTTTAAAGATCACCTTTGAAGAGATGATCTGTTATTAATGGCCTTTTAAGAAGACAGAAACAATCTAAACTTCCAAAAGCACAAGGCAATTTTCACAGTTATAAAAAGATGCTTTAATACAAGAAAAATGCCAATTATTATGGACAAGTTTCTGCAACAGTTACAAAACAACATTTCAGATGACTCACACAAGTAAGAGCTACTGACTAAGAATTACAGAATCCATCTCTGTTTGGATAAACTTTAAAGTTTCTTACATAGGAATTAATAAGCCATATTTTTAATTTGGAGGGCTTTTTTTAAATGAATGTAGAATTAAATACAAAATTATTGTAACCATAATTGGGCTAAAATTTATTATAAGTGAAGCTATTTTAATAGCTTACATGAATAGATATGCAGTGATGGAAGTCACTGATTAAGCATTGGAACTCAGGTTTGACAAAGTGCTGAAAAATCTGCTGCAGTATAACCTCTTTTGCATTTTTTCAACTATTTCAATCCAATGATTAATTCACTGGAGCTTAGTAAAATGACTTGGAATTGAAGACGTGGGGTATGTTTGATACACCATTTTGTTTGTAAATTGTAAAAGTATGAAGGAATGACAGCTATTTCTCATGAGATCCTCACTGAAAAAGGCAGGCAGCAAGAAATCCAGTTAAGAAATGCAGAGGACCATTTTATATAGTCATCACACACAAGAGTTTGCTTTAATTAAAAAAACCTTTGTAAATTCAATTCATTTTAATACAAATGTTGATAATATCCAATAAACATCACTCACAATTTCATAATTAATGCAGAAGTTACGACAATACAATAGATTCTAAAAGCAGATAATTTAATAGATTTACTCTGAATATCAATTTAAAACCCAATTATATTCACTAACAGCCAACACCATCTTAATACCTATCCAGAAGTCAGAATCTTCTCTTCAGGAAAGGAACTGCCAAAGAGATTTAAAAACCTACTACCTATAAAATGACAACAGTAAAAGGCTCCCTGTCAGCTAATACAAACAGTTTAGACCACTTTGCTTTGCTGTATCCAAACTGCTTAAGGCGAGGTAGGGCCTGGATTATATCAGCACTGTATTCAAATAAGCAGGAGCTGAAGTGCCCCTGTGTCACTGCTACTGCAAGGGTAACACAACAATGCCTTACAAAGCCCTGTGCCAGGAAACAGTCCAGCCCAAAATGCCATCTCCATGGTCCTAAATTATCAGCACAGAAAATAAGGTGTTCTTGCAAAGCTTCCCAGTATTAAATACTGATTCTATGCTGTTATTTACCCACTTTTTAAAAGTACCTGGCTTCATAAATGATGTGGAGCCCTGGCTGAGGCAGGTATTTAATGAACAGCTACTGCAGCAGACTGTCACTTCACAAGCCAGTTCTACACTCAGGTCTAAATCTGAGCACGTGTGAAGTCAAACCCCACACACAGGCGAGTACATGACCACGCTCACTGAGGAAACGACCATGATGAGCTACACTGGCATTCTCAGGATCAAGTACAGACCTGAGAACACACACCTCAGGATGGATGACAACGTTCCAAGGGCCAGAAAAAGGGTATTTCATGCAAAGTGTATTTCAAAGCAACTTCCATAGGCCAGGGTTCTCTACACCTTTCTAAGTTTTTTTCAAGCCTACTTTCTTCATAAGACAGTTCACCAGCTACCAAATGCAGTAACTAAGCACAAACAAGTTCGTGCAACTGGTTTCCTTCTCTTTCCAATTTCCCAGTCTGCCCATTATACTCTCGAATACCCATCTATCATCCCACCTGTGGCATCCTTTGCCATCATTAATTAAGAGCAACAAGCATGTCAAGCAGCCAAATTCACTTGCCAACCAACAGCATCCACACAGGACAACACTGGATGAGGTGTGTGCCTGTCCGTGAGGGACACCGGGCTTGCCTTTCATCTACCACAATATGAAAGGCCATGATGCTTGAACTCTTGACTCTACCAAACTTGGTTCAGTGTGATTAATCATGTTATTAAGGTCTCAACCTTCAGGAAACTGGGCTAGAAAATGCATGACACCACACACCACTAAGCTTGGGGAAATAGAAGAATAAATGTACATGACAGACAATCCCCAGTACATAATAAAAGACATTACTGAGTGCACTCATAAAAGATATTCACTACTGTGATAAAGGCAGCACAAGGCCCAGATAAATTAAGCATTATTAGGGCACAGTGAACTTCAAGGGAGCATCTGATTTGAAGCTTTCAGCACAGTAGTTGCTATGCAACAACAGTCCCACTGCATAAGCAAGAGCCGCTTTCCTTTCAAGAGCAGCTCCATAACTGGCAGTAATAGCTACAACTATTTCCAGCACAAATCTGGCATGACAGCAGTCACTTAAACTGTCTCTTGGCCACACTCAAATTATATGATCATGAACTAAGATGCTACTTTATGACACTACGTCAGAACAAAGCAGTCTTTAAAATTCTAATGAATGATCAAATTTAATTTTGCTCCATAGCTACATCTATGATATCTTCCATAAACTTGGTCAGTTTATTCACTCTGCATTTAGGGGATATTAAGGTAACCAGATTTAAAAGTGTAATATCACCCTAATTTATAGTGGTTTTGGTAAACATGACTATAAAAGCTATTCCAACTGTCCTAAATAACACTGTCATTCTCTTCCATGCCAGCAATTAAGTGGGAAAGTGTTATCGACTCCTACCCCGTTCTTCACAAGTCGGATTCATATAATTATCTTTCCCTCATAAAGAGTTTCTTCTGCATTTATTTACCCCCTGAAATCTTCAGATGTTTGCTACTAATAAGCACAAAACCAACACAGACACAACCAGGCCTATAAATTCCAATGGTTTGCAGGTAACAGGTAGAATACTAAACCAAAAGCCTATTCTGAACAATTTCAGACACATCAATTGTGTAATGACTGATTTGTAGGACAAGGTAAAGCACAGGAGACACTGCAACTCCTCCATTACACAACAAAAAAACCTCAGTTTGAAAAGCACATTCCAATCGTTACTGCATTCCTGCAATCTCAGTTTTTCCTGCTATGCTTTATTTAACAACTGAGCCAAAAAAAGGACCATTTTTGAAATTCAGTTTCAGTAGAAGTTCATCAGTACCATAATTTAGTAGTGAAATGCTGCATCCCAATAGGCTTCACAATACTACATTGGAGGGGCTTTCAAACCACCAACCTTCAACTGAGACGCATGCAAAAAAAAACCTTAAGACAATTTTTGCAGGAGTTATTTGGAGTTCAGACATTCTTTTGGAAAGAAAATGAAGAGAATTTTGGTATGAGATAGACACTCCAAATTCCAATCAGCTCCTTCATGTGAATGACCATTAGCAGTACTACAAGACAAATTCCCAAGATCTCAGACGACTTTCATTGAGTTGACATCCTCAGCACAATGGCAGCACCTTAATGAAATCTAAAACCTTTAACAAAGACCCAAAGTATTTCAAGTAGAGACTGGAAATGTTCCTTCACTGAGCAAATCCCTAAGAACAGACACACAAGTTACTTGTGCATAACTGAACATACACTTTCTGAAAACAAGCAGTAATTAACAGTGTGTCAATAAAATAATTTCCTGCTTAAATCTGAATTGAGTCACATGGCCTAAATCAAAGTCTCACACTTCAAAAGATGCAGGTAAGATGACAAGACTTTTCAGTAGTAGTGTGGGGAGGAAAAAAAAAATCATCAAAAGTCACATCCAAGTTAGTGTGTTCCCATATTCTTCTAGACAGGAATTAAAACATCTCATCCCTCTGCTCAAGATGTCCATTACAATCCCTACCTTACTCTAGAATTCCACTGAGTCTCTCATGGGGCAGGTGGGTGGGATGAAAGGCCAATGCATGTGCACAAACAATTCTTTGGAAAAACCAACAGCTTTCCTTCTTTACAACAACTAACCATCACAAGTAAGGGTCATGAAGACAGCAAAGGAGTCATTTCCTATAGAGTTTTTCCTCATGAAATGATAAAAAAAAAAGCCCCTGACACACTTCTCCAACTCCTCTTGAGTTCTAGATGTAGCTGACAGTGATAAAAGCCAGCTTCACAGTTAGATTTGTTTTGTGGATATATGATCCTGAAATAATTATTGTCCTATGCAATAAGTTACAGTATTTTAAAGAACAAATCTTAGCTACTTCATATCACAACTGGACCTGTAACTCCGTCAACAATTCTGGGCTAATTATCTCAGTCCTCCCTTTTGCCCTTAAAAACAGAAGTCTGTCCTGCAATCTAAGCCACCATTTTTTTAACAGTTTTATCCCATGTGCCCCCTGAATGCTTTCACCGTTTGCTTCAAATGGGTTTCTACAGCTGCTTAAACCCACTTAGTACAAAAGGGTGGCAGAGGTTACATATCCAGAGACAACAATACCCAGGGCAGTGTTGGACACTCTTGCAGCACATCCGATCCTCCTCATGTTTTCTGAGCACTTGTCCTGGCCTGAGTGTTGGCTGAACAGTTACTAACTAGCAAAACTGGGAGATGGGCTTAGTTTTACGTTACTGACCTTATTCTATTATCCTCCAAGTCTTCCCAGTAATGTCAGAGAATTACTCACACAACAGCACACTGTTCAATTTTAATAAGGACTAAATATAGGTTGGTACTTCAAGTGTTTACAGAGCGAGATCTGTTTGAAGTTTCAGTGTTAGAATCTCATGTTTGCATAAAGGCATCTTAAGACAAGGTAAAAAATATCCATGTTAAATAATTATGTGCCTTCATGGCAGTGTTTCTGGATAATCTGGGTAGCATTATCATCTTGCAAACACACCACTGATTCTTAAGTGTGTGTGTGTATGCTGAGCATATTTTAGTCTACACTGCTAGATACTGAGTTTGCAATTATTTCCTGCTCAAGTACAGTATTTTTTCATCTGCTATACTATTTGTCCAACAGAGAGGCACAGGAGTTGCAGATTTCCTTTTCTTTACACAGGCTAGACCACAATAATTTGAAGCAGCATGAGAAGATCACATATCATGGTCTCACAAACCACCAGAAAGGATTACCTGCACAGAAACCCAAACAACAGTATGTCTTTCTGCTACCATTTGACATCAATACAACCTATTAAGACACACTGGTTTTGAAGAGACTTATTTCTTTCAGTTCATGTGAAAGGAATCCATACATGCAACTTTCTTATGATGGGATTTTCTGCAATCTTGATTTTACAGTAGATCCCTTTCCAACTCTAAGGTACAAACGGGTTAAGAAATGCAGGAAAGAAAGAGAGAAGCAGCATTTTGCCACAAGAGCTTAATCAGATCCATTTCTCATCCCTATTCATAGCTAAAGGATCCCTTGGAAGAACAGGACATAGAGTGAATTACTGATTTTGGAGAACTGGATCTGATCTACAGGCTGAAAATTTAAAAGTCAACACTCAAAAATCTACTGTTAACATTTTCCTCACCTCTTTAATACCAAAGAAGTCTTGATGCAACAATAATCCCCAAAGAGTCATGTCACTGTTAAATCACTACAGTGATGTTGTTACCACTAAGGAAGCTTCTGTAAGTGTAGTACTGTTGAACAAGGTGTTACTTTGCACCAGCATTTCAGACTGAAAATCCCTCAGAAGACAATTCACTGACATAAGGAGTTCACACCATCACCCTGCTTAAGCTATATGTGGCACTGCCAGAGACTGTGCTCGAAGCACACGTGCAGACTGACACACTTTGGGTATTTCTGATTAGAAAAGTCTACAAAGTCTTTCTAGTATCTAAATATTGCTAAATACCTTTCAAAAGTGCAGCACAATCAAAACAAAGAGCTCATAGAGAGAAACAAAAGCAGTGAGGATACTGCAAATTGTACCCAGAACTGTATCAAACGCCAGTACTAGATGCACAGACCAAACAGAAAGGCAGCCCCAAAATAAAAGCTAAGGCAGACTCCAGTACTCCCTGTTCTGTCCAGAACTGCAGTGTTAGCACTGAAACAGAACTGTGGTTTTTGCAGCTCTGGGATTATACTTGACTGAGGGCCCCCTTTATCCTGCACAAGTAAACCACATGTGGATAGGGACCACTCCATAGCAAATGTCCAGAAAATTATTCCCAATCAAATTTACCTATTCAGAATGTTAGATCTCACTATGTAACACTTTTTTTCACAGAGGGTACAATCAGCACCTGCTAATGGCCCCTTTCAAACCAGTGCCCAGCACCTGATGCTGTGACAACAGACCTGGGACTGTCCCTGATCAGTGCTATCTTAATATGCTGCAATGGTATCTGAGGAATTATTAAACACGCCCAAGCATTCAAGACGTGAGAAATGACTTCAAAAAGTGACCTCCTCCTTTAAGGACTGCTTTAGTTGTTAGTGAAGCCCAGACACTTCACAGCCACAACCAGAGAAAGCAAACCAAGCCCGTGAACAAAGCCCTGCGTGGAACATCCCTGCAGGCCAAAGTCACGGTTGGCTCCTTACCTCAAACTCACAGATAGAAACAAAAGATAAAAGACAACTTACCAACTCTAGCTCTACAATTATGGGGCGCCTGGGACAGAAGCTACAAAAAAAAAAAATACAGGGAGAAGCAAACAAGTTCAGTGCTTGAAAGGGGGAAGGATAGACCACTCCCAAGAAAGGCACATACTACAATTAAAAACCCCACTTTACGAGCAAGATTTTTCTTAAGTTCAAATGACCTGAGTCAGTAATTTGCATACACTTAGAAAATTGCTTTTCTTGTTACATGCAAGCGTCAGACATTTTATACTGTACCAAACCACAGGCCACAACTGCAACTCGGGCCAAGTATGACAGAACTCCAAGTGAAATATCAAGTCAAAGCAACTCAAAAGCAACAACTTTCCCAGGGGTATTGCTGTGCTACAGAACTCATCTTAACAAAAAAAACCAAAAGTGACTTAATCACAAAGTCTTAACTTGTCCTCTGTGGCCAGCTGACTGCACTAGATAGGGCTGCATGAAGATCTAGATACCCCAGATGAATGTCTCTGAATACTGTATACCAATTTCTAATCATCTTTTCCTGGACTGCACACAACCAAGTCTATCAGCAGGGACTCCCTGCCCTGACATCCAGCTGGTCAGTGCCAAACCTGAGGCTCCCCAGAAGAAATCAGGCAGGCACCACATCCAGCTGCCTCAATTCACCTGAACAGAAAACATAATTCATCACGGCTGAGACACTGAACACACCTGCCCCAAACGCTGCCACCTACTCAAGTTCTACAAGATAATAAAAATATTTCTGAGTCCCTGTTACTTTGTATTTTCAAAGAGCTTCACAGAGCAAAGAGACAATGAAAACACTTTGGCTGACGTTGCACACACACCCTTGATTTCAGGAGCTGAATGAATCAAGGTCAGGTATGGAAATTCAAGTCGGAAGAACCAAGAGCCTGGGTGTAAATGCGAAGCACAGTGAAGCAGTCCTGGCAGTTCGTGATGCCCTATGACTGGCTACTGAATGCTGCTGCAGAAGAGCAGTGCCTCAGTGCCCTCACTTCAGCCACACAGTGCCAGAAGTGGAAGTCATCTCAACCTGATGCATTTAGGTAAAATCACCAACATTCCGCAGGTTCAAGATAACTTTGGCACTTCAGTCTACGAACACCTTTCCAGCACACCTGGCCCCAGCTCTCACCTCCAGTATAAAGTGAAACCTTAAAACCAGAACTATCCCAGTACGTATCAGTATCCTCCTTCTCCAGTCATAGAATAAATTAAATCTATGTTGCTCAAAGTATTTTTAGCTAGAAACATCTTTGACACCTTGTTTTTCAGTTTTCCTGCAATAATGGCTATAAATCCTACAAAGGAAACAGTTAAAGCCCCATTTCCTTTACCTCCTCTCCTTATTGTAAGATAAAATAATTCCTAAGTTAGATTAGAACTATAATATCAAAAATGCAAGAGGAATATAGAACACATCATCAATGCATGCCTTCATCTGCACGCACTATGAAGCCACCCTTGGAAAGAGCGGCACCATTCATCTCAGTCGAGGTGCTGGGAATGTGACAATTCCACAGGCTGGCAAACATTCACAGCAGCTCCACAAACTGGAGCAGTTTTGTACAAGGAGCCCAACCTAGCCTTCTGAGAACCTGACCATCATCGCTTCTGGCATTCCAGCTTCCTCCCTAAAAGAGAAGTGAATTTATTATGGGTATATTCCATGAAATAATCTGCAAAGTTTAGCACAACTAGAGGCATTTTCCTCCTTTTTCTGTGGATTCCATCTTGCCATCTAACAAGCTCAGGGCAACACACACAAAAATGTTTCTCCATTGTCAAAGAAGCAACTGTTCTTGTTAGGTGAAGAACTGTGACATAATTCTGAAACCAGTTACTAATCATTTTATGACAAGGCCATTGAATTCCTCACAAGTTCACAACTCCAATGGGTCAGAGCAAGTGTTACAGCCAACGGCAGAAACTGCCAGGGTCCAGAATGGAGCCCAGCACTGCCTGCCAGTCCCAACACAAGAAAGCAAAGCAACCTCCCATGGGACAGGAGAAGGACACCCACAGTGTGGCTGGATTGTTTTTAAACACAGCTCACTACTCTTAACCCTGTAAAATAAAAGTCACAGGTTTGTTTTCAGACAGGCTATAAAATTTGCCTGGAATGACAGAGAAGGTTCAAGACAGAAGTCTCGCTGTCATCCACTGGGAAGTTATTCAAAGGCAGGAGGAGAAACCAAAGTCCTTGGAGCTCTCCAGCTGGTTCCTGCTGCTGGTATAGGTGGTGACACAGGACACGTTGCAGACTAAGAAACTGCTGCATGCAACCCCACCTGCACACATTATTGCACTCAGTAGAAAGTCTTCCCAGCAAAAGCGATGCCAGTGAAACCAGAAAAAGGCTCCCACTGAGGCCTTAAAGTTTCAATGCTAAAGATCCATCAGTAATCCAAATATACTGTCCCTTATTACACAGGCAAAGAAACAGTAGAAAGCAGCAGTTTCATTTCCTGGAGTTCAGTGGGTTTTCCATGACAGGATTTGGAGAGTTTGCTAAATTTCAGGTAACATCCCATGTATACATACTTTGGCTACATATAACTAAAACCAACATATAATCTCATTCACGTTGAATGAGTCCCGCATTAAAACATCATAAACACTTCTGGCAGTACTGCAGTTAGCACAGCTGTTGCAGTCTTTTAAAAATACAGAATGAAAAAAAAAAAAAAAAAAGAAAACACAAATCACTCTAATACAACGTCCTGCATTTTGTTCAATCAGTTTTTCATTCTGAGAATAAAGCATTTTACTAGTGTCATAGAAATTATGCTTTGATCTCCCATCTTTGTAAGGCACATGCACAGAGGAAAGATAATAAAATCCTTATATATCCTCATAGCAAAGAGGAAATAATACTTAAGACAAAAAAAAGAAAAACACTTTGACATTGGCCTTTAAATGGAAAAATTAACTGCATTTCAGGAAAAGTAAGATGCAGAAAAATCCTCCACACAGAACTGATTCTACTGTCTTCCCTCACATCTCACTGACAAGCTGATACCATTTGGACAAACCTCGAGTACTTCATAGTATAGGCGAAAACGCCTATAATTTAGTCCAAAGAAAATACAGATTTCACTGTCAGTTTTCTCTTTTTCAGTAATTTACTTTCATAGAAAGTAAGAAATATCTCAAAGAAGGCTGGCAGAGGGAGTGACTTATGAACAACTCAGAAATGTTCCAGGAAGAAAAGAAATGAGGAAAGCAGCACAGGTCCAAATACAAAGGAAATATGGGTTTCACTCCCAGTTTTGATATTTTCTCTGCAATAGCAGGCAAATTACCTAATCTCTGTGCCTCATATCTCTCTCTCCCTGCTGCTGCTCCTCCCTGAACATCTTGTGCATTCCAGCTGCACAACTCCTCATGGCTACAAGGGAATCTCAGCACACACTGAAACCAAACCAACTCTCACAGAATTCAGTCTCAATACAATATTATGTTCACAAGTCCCAATGAAATACCAACAAAACAAAAACAAAAAAATCAAAGGCATAGTTGGCACCTTTGAGCCTTAATAAACCTCCGATAAGTCACTCCCGAGACTGAGAGACATACTGTTTAGGTTATGTTTTTAAGGTAAGCAGGAAAATCGGCAAGGTAATCGAAGGAAGCTGGCGTTACCTAACATAAGAGAGAAATAAATATGAACTCATGACTATTTAGAGAGACCGGGCCAGGAGGGGAGGGCGAGGGGGGAATCCGACTAATCTGACCGGAAAACAGGGAAGCGCCGCCTGCACCGGAGAGCCTCCACCCAGGAACGGGAGTCCCGGTGATTCACAGGCAACACCAGGAAAACAAAAAGCCCCGCCGAGATCTGTAAGGTGGGCCCGGCAGCGCTACCGACCGCCCGCACGGCGGGGGCACACACCGTGCCGGGCTGTGAGCGAGGCACAGCGCGGGGACATCGCTCCCTGCCACCGGCAGCGCCGTGACCTACAGCACCCGTCTGCCCGCCGTGCCCTTCCCGCAGCCCGGCAGAGGGAAGGAG
>VXAU01003269.1:570426-673622 GCA_013399695.1 Formicarius rufipectus | reverse complement strand
CCCGGGAGGCGGGACCGCTGCCTGGGCGGGGCTAATTCGTGATTGACAGCCGCTCAGACCAATCACGCCGCAGAATTCCCTCGCCCACCCAGCCCGCCCTATGCAGCGCGAGCGGGGCTGCCAATCAAACACTGGTGGGGCGGGGCTTCGCGCAGATTGACGGCACATTCTGCTAATCGGAGGGCAGGGTCGGGGGAAGGGCGGAGCTTGGCTCAGTCGACGGGGCGGTGGCAATGGGGCCCTCTAGTGGTCGAGGGGCGTGCGGGGCTGGGCCGGTCGCGGAACTCCCGGGGCACAGCCCCGGCTGCATCCCTCGGGGTTGACCTCAGAGATACAGCCCCTCCTGCATCCCTCGGGATTGACCTCAGGCATACAGCCCCTCCTGCATCCCTAGGGATGGACCCCCGGGATACAGCCCCTCTGCCGTTCCCGGGGTGTTCTGCTGGGCCTAAAGGGGAAGAGGGGTCCCAGGTTGTATACTGGGATGGGCACACCGCCCTCCCTCTGCAGCCCGAGCGCTTCCAAGGCTGGAGGTGGCCTTGTTAAATTATTGATAGCAGCAGGATTCGGAAATAAAGTTTATCCTGGTTTAAGTTTGTGATTCTGGCTGAACTTCGAGCACATGAAAATGAGGTGTCAGCTCTAAGTAGCCCAAATGGAAGTGTTAATCCAGAGGAATCGGGCTCTGCACAGTGAGGGAAAAGGGAAACACCACACGTCTAACAAAGTAGATTTCTGTTTTCCAAATAATTTAGCAAAAGGGCTAATTATGTCAAGATTATATAATTACTTTGGGAGCACAGATGGTCCAAAGAAATGTACAGTCAGTGTGCCCCTGGGAACTTGTGAAAGTTTTGTGCTCCAAGCAGTATTATGGAACATGATGTCCAGGAAGACAAAACATAGACCCAAATACCCACTGTCTATAAGTATTTTCTCTAGGATAATTTTTCTCCTACCACAGGGATAATACCTAAAATCAAATTACCTGCCTTCTACCAAGTCTGTATCTAACCCCAGATATCCTCTCTTTGGCTTGAAGACACTAATTGTATTACCAAATGACCCTTTTATTTTTTTTTTATGTTCTAATTAGTTTTCCTTCCAAAGGAAATATTTTACTTGAATAATAATATGGAATAATCTCCCCTTTTGTTGTTTTAGTAAATGATTACTAATGCATTATGCTGTTTATCATGAATTACTTTTTAAAAGTAATATAAACCAGAGCATTCTTTGGCTGCCTGTAGTTTTCATGGATGGGAGGCAAAATATGATCCTTTCCCCCTTTGAAATCAGCTTTACCTAGTAAAAGATATGTATCATGATTTTTTTTTCATATTTAAACCCCAGCTCAATTTAAATAGCTCTTTGCTGTTGTAAAACTGATGTTGGTGACCCCCAGGCAGCCACGTCTCTCTGTGTGCACTGTGACTATCCAGTGGAATTGTTCTTCACCCTGTCCCATCTCCCTCCACTGAGCATGGACACCAGGGCTGGGGCCTCTGGCAGGGGGTGGAAGTGGCTCCTTCCAGTTGAGATTACAGCCCCCTTTTGTACTGATGGTGGTTCAAACCACCCTGTGCTGTGCCCATGCAGTGTCTTGGCTCCAAGGTACTTCTGAGCTCTGTGTCTGACCTCCTGCAAATTCCACAAATCAACAGTTTTGAGACTGACAGCAGCTTGAGACATGAAGTTCAAACCTTCCTTTGCAGCCTCCCAGCAGGTTTACAGTGCAAGGGTGTTCTCATTTCAATACTGAAAACAGTGCATTGCATTTAAACACAGCAGGCTGCTTGGTTTCCCAACCCTCCCAATCATAATTGAATGTTAGGCCTTTGATGTAATTTGCTGATAAAACATCATGTTGTAATATCATCTGGGATGCTGTGGCAGCATATCATTACAAGGACCTGTTAGAGCACTCTTTTATAAGGACGGGACACTTAAGGTTTGCTGTGAATTAGTCACTGGTAGCAGATAAATAACCAAACCTTCCAATCCTTTGTTCTACATTAGTCACAGTTACTCCCTGTGTTCAAATACACCACAAACATCAAAAAAACCCAAAAGATGCAGAGTCTCATGTCCTGTCTCCATCCTCAGGAGTGTGAGATTCACCCATTTACAATCTCTGCAGTTAAATATCTGTGGTAACTCCATGAGACTAATGGAATGAGCATCCTAATAGTGATTAATCCAAAAGGTGCTTAAGAAGAAAACATATTTACTTAAACAAAACTCTTCCTGTACACAAAATGGGATGTATTGCCACATATCACAGACTCGTGTTTCCTGATTATGCACTGCAATCATTGCCAAATTACTGGAGCTGCTGTTCTGCGTGGGAGGTGTTAAAACCTTTTTTTAGAGACAGATAATTGGATCAACTAAAGGATGTTGATAGTTTTCTTTTTACTTGGCTTTCTTCAATATTTTTGATAACACTGTTGGTGTGGAAGGAATAATGTCTAGCAGGCTGAGCAGGTTGCCAGAGGGGAGTTAAAGGTCGTCAGTGTAGTTGTGAATAAAGCCCCCAAAGGTTCACAATTCACTTACTAGAACAGTATCCTTGAGCTGACCACAGAATGAGGTTCTTCATTGCACACCTCTGTTCCAAGCACAGAGATTGGCTCCTGTGAATGCTGAGACACACACTCTGCCTTGCTCCCCTCAAAAGAACCCTGTCTCATCCTTTCAAATATAACCTTTCTTTCCCTGTCAGTGTTGTCTTTTTCTATTTAACAAAGTGATTTGTTTCTCCGCCTGACAGAGGCAAAACAAATATCACTGAGTTTAACCTCCTCTTTCAGCCATCAGTGACCTAACAGTGTTTTTATGTAACTGGAGGCTCATTTCTCCATTCTGATACTCCAGTAACCCAAATTATTTCACAGCATTCCCAAGGAAAACTAGCTGAACTTTCAAACAGTCAGTAAAAGAAATTTGCTCCTTTGTGTTAGTTTTTCTCTTAGTATCTCTCTGTCGTTTTAAAATAGGTTTTGGTCAGAACTCTCAGATTTCTTCCCACAAATGCTTAAGTGTGCACATGGAGAAATTAACCTCTGCAAAATATGGCAGTGCACATTTTAATTGCTGGTAGAAAAGTCAGTTTGCATTAACTTTAAAATGTATTAAATAAAGATCAAACAGGTCTTTCTTAATCCACCCCTTCTAAATCATTAAGGAATTGCATTCTTCTTGGGAAATACTTCATATTTGGATTTGCATCTGCCACTAACATCCTGGAAAATGTAGTACAACTTTTGTTTCTGTTGACTCAGAAAAAGTACCTACTGGATTTTGATGGGGCTGGTCAGGAAGAGTGTTTCTTGCTTTGGCTTCAAACAGGAAGACTTGGAATAAATGTTAATATTAAGATATGAAGATGGATCAAAATTGTAAATATATCCTATTTGATACATTTAAATTTATTCACTTCATTAAATCAAATTCATTTCACTTTAGACCACTGAACCATTCTATGGTATCAATGGAGTTAATCAAAATAATGAATTTTTGTCAAAGATCACTTAATTACTCCCTCAGAGAGGCATAAGAAGCACCAACATCAGTATTAATTTCTCCTCAACAAGCTTTGATACAATCATGAGTGGACAAATTTCTTTCTCCATGTATTACTTTGGTGATGTTGCCAGTCAAAATGCCAATTCATGCCAATTTTGAAACTGGTTTTTATGCCACTGACAACTCTCTAATGCTGAAAAAAAGGCACATCTGTGGTGATAAATCTGTATCTTAAAGTTTCCTAGAGAACCGTTCACCAAAATTTTAAGAGTGAAATTATATGTTCTCTCCAAAGGTATAGGAGATTTAAATAATTTCCACTGACACAAAAGGAAATGTAAAGTTATGATTTTTGTGTAAAGAAGCTGTTGTAAAACTTCCATAGCTACATTAAAAATTCCTTCCACCTTCTCCTATTTATTTTTAGCAAATGCTAAACTCTGTGGACTATTAAATTTTGCTCCAGATGCAGCAGAGCAGTGCTGCACATCGTGAGAAACCGTTTAACCAAAGGAATGTCTAATGCAGTCCCCATCTAAATATACACTCTATGTGTGTCAAGGTAAAAAGGAAAAGAGACAGAATATTCTCACAAACAGACTAAGCAAGACACAACAGATCAAAGGAGGAGGTTGCAGTTCAGCCTCTCCTCATGCAGTACTTGCACTAAGGCAGGAGTTGTGGGAGCTGCTCACTTTCAGGAGCTTGTCCTGCCTTGAGACTCAAGAGTGGCACTGCTCAGGGCTCGGGTGTTTTTGCACTGCAGGTGTGAGGTGACAGGGAACAGCTCAGCACTATTCCAGTGCCAGGGCAAGGCTTTGGTGAAGGCACCCACGAGGTAGAGAACCAGCAGTGCCTCTGGGAACAAACCCCCTCCAGCCCCAGAGCACTCCAGCAATGAGCTGTGCTTAAGAGTCTTGCTGGTGTAAACTCTGCTCACTCAAGCTTGCCAAAGAAAAAGAGTGTTATTTGTTTCTGGAGCTCTTAAACAGCAGGAATCTCTTCATCACAAATCCTTTTCGTAAAGGAAGGCAAACTTTGGAGCAGAAGATAAAATATGATTTGCATGTCTCTTAAAACAGTCATTCTGATACTAAATTTTGGTGTGCATTATATGTCAACTACCTGTTGAAAGGGAAGAATTGTTTGGTGCCCTATCAAACAGGGAATTCCTGATCAACCTGCCTATTAAGGTAGTATTTTCCATTTCCATACCACTTTACACCTAACTTCATAGAAAATTACTAAGAAAAAGACTGACACAAATTCTAGTTCTCATTAACATTGAGCTCTGGGAAGATTAAAGGACAAAGTTTTTAACATATGTAGACAGTCATCTTCCATTTTAAATATCTTTAATAATCCAATCCTACATAACTGCTCTAAAATTAAACCAGAAATTATCTTTGACCACCTACATTCCCCTTCCACAGTCTCTCATTGTCTTCCACGCTTGGTTTTAGTGGAAGTATAAGCAAAGATTCCAGGATAAGGACCACTCTGTGTTTTGGGGGGAAGCTCATCCCAATTTGGGCATAATTTGCAATACTGACAAAAGGAATTTTTAAGGGAAGAACTTGGATCTAGAGGGAAGATCCAGGGAAGGATAAATGATCAGAGTAACTCCACTGCTGACAGACAGAAAACTGGTGTCTTGATGCTTTCAGACACTTGGAAGAAAAGCACAAGGATTCAAGATTTAGAGGAAGGAGCAGTTCATTGCAGCACTGCCAGGGAAGAAAAGATCTGCCTTGTACTGAAATGTTAATGCTTTTCAATAGTGTGTATTTTTCTTATAGTAATGGATGTTGCCTTCCAGAGCACTGACATTTCAACATGACCAATTACACAGAGAAGAATTGAGGTGAACCAAGACAAATTAAGCAGAATCAGGAAGAATCTTGCCATCTGAGCAAGGAGCACAAACCAACATATCCAGCACATGTAAGCTGGAAAAACAAATTTGTTGATATTAATTTTAATAATTATGGGTTCAAAAGAGCATATTCAGAACAAAAGCCATTTATCATAGATAGAAACTGGATATAACTTTCTGTACTGTTTGGTAATCAGAGGGATAGAGGGACAAAATACCTCAGTGAAAATTTGTTACAGAGAAAGCAATGAAAACCAATGAGCAAAACTTATGTCACAGACAAGGAATAACTCCCTAAAAGCAAACTGCAGATGCATTTTACAAAACCTTGGCACTCTTAAGGACAACACCTTATTTTAAAAGCTTACTGATTAACTGGTTACTTACAAAAACAGACCTGAAATATGTAGCTTATTTTCCTTATCCTTGCAGTTTGAGAGTCCAAAGATCACCCAGGAATCAAAGACCTCCTGTCTTCCACAATCCCTTTATCTTTTTAATAAAAGTAATCCAACAGAAACAGGTGTTCAAAATAGCAGTATGAGCAGTAGCTACCTAGCACAAACCACATTTTTCAAAATGCTCACCTCTTTGTTGCTTTTAAAGCTGTGACTAAACTGAAAAGGTCTGATTTCATTCATTAAATGTCAGTAATTGTGGTTTTGGCCTTCAATCCCACAAAGGAAAAATTGGCCCAAAGAAAAAATGCATTTATCTTTATAGAGAACTGTGTTTTCTTTTGTAATATCAAAGTATTGTAAAAACCAATGAATATACTTCAGTGGGATGTTTATGGTATGTCAGAGAGCACAGAATGTAAATGACTTCTGCAGAGCAGAAAGGGGTTTGATGATAGATTGTTGGCTCTATATGAATTTTGCGGATCAACCTCTCTATACACTGGGTAATCTGGAAGAAGTGATGGCTGAAAAAAGACATTTTCTTCTCCATATTTTAAAATGTGTATTATTCAAACATGAACAAAATTCAGTCTAGAGATCCAAAGCTAATCAAAACCCAAGGGCTATAGGATGCTCAGCAGGAGGATCTCTCGGCTCTATACACAACACCAAAAGGATGTGCTGTTTCAGTGCTGTGAACTACATGGGGTACAGTGACCACCACTGTAAACTGAGAAAAACCATCATAAGAGATTAAACTGGAGGGGAAAGCAGTTAACAGCACCTTTGCCAACATTTTAATTCCTTTGCAAGTGCATGCTACTACTGCTAAGCAATTTTACCCATCCAAATGTTTTTAGAACGTGGCATGTGACACACCCACATTAGAAATTCTAAAATCACATCTACTTAAAAGAAGCAGAGTAGGAATTTTAAAGATAACAAAAAAAAAAACCCCACAGCTCTATATCACAATGTACTATATACACATGAAGTATTATTTCCTCTTGTGTTATGAGCATTGTGCCATCAGCATACGGCTGGAAAACTGCCTAACAAGCTGACAGCTTCTGAGCTGCCCTTGTGTGAGCACAGCTCAGGTTATCTATTTATAAAGTCGTACCACAGGTGTTGCCTACAGTGGGATATTACAATAAGCAGCAGCTAAAGAGCTTCTCTCATTTTGATGTGACCCAGGTGCTCGGTTGTGCCTTCTCAGTCTTTGGAGCCAGTGCTCTCACTTGGAAATTCAGGGAGCCTGGCATCTGGCACAGGGTGGCAGCAGAAATGAGCATTACCATTTCCCAGGGGTCATGGATTAAACATGGCTTGCACCTGCTCTGTTTACTGCTGAGCTGGTAAAAACAAGATAATCACTTTTACCCTTTCGTTGGTTAAATTGACAGCTTTAACCATCCACTGCAGTATGGACCACTCTTTAATTTGACCCAAACACAGTGTTCTCCCCCAGCAAACCTCTACACGTATTCAGTTTTATCAAAGACATGTCTTAAAATGCTGAATCACTGAATGAAGGAAACAGAAAATGTTGTTGTTATCAAGCAAATTAGCATAACTCACATTACATTCCTACACATGTTAAACACTCCTGTCTTACGAGACAATCTTCCACTGCTCTCTGTGCATATGCAGTAACATCAGTGCATCTTGTCAGGTTTCTCCTCTGCCTTGATTAGATTTGCTGGAGATCAGAACAGTTCCAAGAGCTTTCCCCTTCCCTGGCTGGTCCCACCACTGGCAGAGGGCTTGTACACACATCCCTGCTGCGACGTGCTTTGCTCCAGCTGCCAAACACAAGCCTGGCAACAATCAATCTATTAGCATTCCCTGCCCGGGCACATCCACTGCAGAGGAAATAACCACACTGGGGATTCCTGGTCTAACCTACTGCAAGCCTCATCTTGTAGAGGAAGTGCTAAAAGGAGAGAAAGTGGAGAAGTGTGCTGGTTTGGCTGGGATAGAGTTAATTTTCTTCACAGTAGCTGGTGTGGGGCTGTGTTTTGTATTTGTGCTGGAAACAGTGTTGATAACACCGAGATGTTTTTGTTATTGCCGAGCAGCACTTACACAGAGCCAAGGTCTTTTCTGCTCCTCACCCACACCACAGTGAGGAGGCTGGGCAGGAGCTGGGAGGGAACATAGCTGGGTTAGCTGGTCCCAACCCCCCTGAGGGATATTCCAGACCGTGGGGTTTCATGATCTATGTTTGAAGCTGGGGGAAGCAGAAAGAGGGGAGGGACATTCAGACGGATGGCATTTGCCTTCCCAATATACCATTACATGTGATGGAGCCCTGCTTTCCTGGGCTGGCTGAGCACCTGCTGCCCATGGGAAATGGAGAAGGAATTCCTTGTTTTGCTTTGCTTATGCTTGTGTATTTGCTTTACCCATTAAACTGTCTACCTCAACCCAAGAGCTTTCTTGCTTTTACCCCTCCCTTCTCTCCCCATCCCAGCAGGGGCAGTGAGCAGTTGGTGGTGCTTAGCTGTGAGTTGGGGTTATAAAGCACGACAAGAAGGAATGTCTCTAGAACATCAAGCTGATCACTAGAAGGCAGGAGATGCTGCCTGTACCCCACCATCACCTGCCAGTGAGTCCAACAGAGATCTGAACAGCACCAGTCAAAGCTTGAGCCTAGGCTGACCTTCTCTGCACAGTCTGGTGCTGTGGCATTTCTGCAAGTGGCTCAATCAGTGTACACAGCTCTCCTCAGAGTAAGCTCTGAGTGAGAAACACACAGGAGCTCTGCCCCAGACACAGGGTTAGTGTCCAAACAGTCCACCAATGGATACTGCTTCCCATATGTGCTCTAGCTGCTTTTCTGCTCTGTCATTGCTGTCCTTGTCTGAAGAACAGTTTGTCCACCTCTGAGAAATTCAGTACCTCTCCAGATGTCTCTGGGTGTTTGCTTCCTTTAAGCAGAGTTTTGTGCTGCTGAATTGCATGACATTACAGAATATCAGAGAAAGTGTTTAATGCTGTAGAATCAAAACACAATGCTCAGCCCACTGTTGGAGGCTAAAATCTAAATAAGGCACAGACATGAAGGTCACCATTTGGAACACAGCAGGTACACAGTAACTTATGGATTTGCTGATCCCATGTTAGAGGAATCATATATTTAATTACTTACAGATATATAGAGATTATTTACTTCTAGAAAGAATAAAGACCAAAAATTTATTTGTTGTATACTGAAAATACATTGACAATAAACACTAAACCAGTTATGGTTTATTTTCCTGCTACTGCACAACAAGCAATTAAAATAAGCACTTGTGATAATTACAAATTAAAATATGCAATTGGTCATGCATTTTGTGTATGTAATTTTGAGTCCAATTCATCATCTGGCCCTAGAACAGCTACGATACACAGTCATGTTTATTTACAGAAAGAGACTCTTACACTGGATCTTGTTGTTTTCTGCACCATCAGTGTGCAGCAATTTCAGCATAAATGAGACAGTCAAATGGGTTTGAAATAGAGTAGGCATTTCTGTGCTTTCTGCCTATGCATTATTGTTGATATGCTTTTGTTTTTTCTCCACGTTATTATATTTGGCAGAAGAACTCGAGATCCTGCCTGATCTTAAAAAGAAAAAAAAATTAAAAAAAATATTAAAAAAATTGCTGAGGAAGGATGGGACAGAATTCCACAGACAGATTTGCACGATAGACATACATGTGTAAGAATACGTATAAAATCCCAAAGAAACAATGCCTCTATTGGTGCTACAAATGCTGTAAGCCTTTAAGCTGCTGGCAGAGTATCTCATCGACTGTGCCCTTTGTTTGTTTAGCTGCTGCGGACTTCAGTGGCAGTTCCGGCCATTCACAGAGTGAGGGGTCAGCCCCTGAGAGACTGAGCAGATCCTGCAGAGATTACCGCGAAGGAAGAGGTACACCCACTTCAAAAGAACATGCTGGGCAGAAAACGCTGCCTTTCAAAGGGAACTCCAAGTAGCAGAAACCAGGGGGCTGCCTTGTACGGGGCTGTCATTAGAAGCACAACACAGTCCTATTTACACAAGGGCCTCAACTCAAAGAAGTTTAGACAACTCCCATTCCCAAAACTAGGAAAACATATAACTTGCATTCACGCCAGGCTCCTTTCAGACTTGCTCACCGTTCATTATACAGGTTTGCAGACGCTGAAAAATGAGTTCCTAACTAAGAAAGGAAAGGCGAAGCACACCAAGAGTGAAAGAAACACAGTATGGGGAGGAAATGAGAACCTAAGGAAAATTTCATATCACATTTCCTGAAAGTGAGCTTCTGTCAGAAAGATGATCATGACTGCATTAACAAGCCCCCTAGTTATTCCCAGCAACATGACTTTCAACAGCCTTTGATACACATAATGACAGCTTTGCAGTATTAAAGCTTAATTTGGGGTGAGTAGCATTCTGCCTTGATTTTTCTCTCCACTGACTCTGATGCAATTAATTCCCCTGACAATGCTGCTTATAAAACCAGGTAGGTCAAGTTAAAGCAGTTAATAACAAATACCTATAGACCACATGCTTTTTTTTTTCCCTGCCTGCAATATCATGTGTGTGCCTTTGCAAGGACATAATTGACTCCTGTTGAAAATACTGTATAGTTCATGTACTAAGAGGCTGGAATTCTTGATTTTGCATAATAGCCTGAAGAAGAAAATTGCTGCAAGTCAGAACTTTATGCTTCTTTCAGAAATGGGAACTGGATCTAGGTCAAAACTGAAGCTTTAAATAAATATCATAAATAAATTGATGTCTAGACTGTGCAGCTTTGGTTCTGTAAACAGGAAAGATTATTCTGTATTTTCACTGTCAAGTAGTTCATGTTACAATACAGTTTTGAGCAAACAAATACATGATCTCTTATGAAACATTTTTCCTAAAGGCTAATGAATCTGTGGTGAAACAAAATAACAGGCTAGGATGTTGGGAGTGTCCCTTCTGCTCTACCCTCAAACAAACATCCCCTGGAAACTCACATTGTGTGTCTTCAGGTTATAGAAAGAGATATGAGATATTGAATAAGGTTTCTATATTCCACAAGCCAAATGGGTCTTTGCACTTTGAGTCTGCGGTCAGAAGAACTTCAACCCAGTGCTGACTCATGTGTGTCTTACAGGGTCACAGTCCTGGTTTGGTAATACTGCCTGGCAGAGCTAAAATCAGAATGAGAGTTCCCATTGCAAAGCTTTTTTTGTCAAAAACATAATGTGAATATAATGCTTTGGAAAGACCTGGATCGAAGCTGTAGACTATAAAGAGCAGAACTGGTAATTGCCTGAACTGTAAAGATACCAAAACTACATGTTTTTCTAAACCAATCAATCATCCCAAATTGTACCTGGGACACACACTGGCAGGTAGGAACTATTGAAACACAACTAGTATTAATTATAGTATCACTAATACTGTCATATACTTGCCATCTCTATTAAGCTGTCACACATTTTGCTGCAGGTGCAGAACCCCATCTGAGCTGCAGCTGAAAGGTGACATTCAGAAACAAGAGTACACCTTTGCCCAGATTTCTTCATCTGCACTTAATGAACGTACTATTTGCAGTGACACACTGCTGAAGAGCTGAAATCATGGACAAAATCATATCTACCCAACAGGGTTTGCACTGTACAGGCTGCACAGAGTGACTCAGGTGAACCACACAAGCTGAGTCATCTCACCAAGGCATAGGTAAGACACATGTTCTCTGTCCTAAAACTGTAGACACAAGATCAAGTGTTTATTTCAGCTGTCATTTCCCACCTGCAATTCTTCCCCCAGGTGAAATGACCTCCTGTCTGACCTACCTTTCAGCAAAGGCAAGCAAAAAGAGCTCTTACAGACTCCTGAAGGTTATCTGGTGCCTTGCCAGGAAGAAAAGAAACTTCAGATAGTTTCCTGCCATCTAGCTGGTGAGAAAAAGGCATATACAGTTTGTTATCAACAGGCCAAAAGTTCTTTGCCAATCATTCTATCATTTTGGAAATCCTATTGCACTGGTGGAGTGACTTTAAACCATGTTGTCCTTTTGCAGTAATCAATCCCCAAACTCCTCAAAAGATGTGGGTCTGACCAAGCATCTGTTCAAAAAACATTCTGAGCATCAAACAGAGCCCATAGAAATACCAGTGGGTTATTTCAAGTCTAAACTTGTTTTTCCTATTCTTTCTCTTGAGAAATGACCTCCTAATTTGCTTTGAGAACTAATTAAGACCCTTTTGCAGATGCAATATGGCAGAAAAATGTCAATCCTTTCTGTAACATATTACAATGGAAAGGCATGAGAACAACAATAGTGAAACATAGTCAAAAAGTGTTACAGGCAGGAGCATTATTGTATCTGAATTAATAACACTGCAGCTAAGGAACTGTTCTTGCTACATGGAGAAATGCAGAAGTCCTGGCCAGAGCTGCTAAACTGTAAATCCTGTGAAACTGCAGGGATGCTGCTGGTGCTTATCTCTGAAGAGGAGTGAGGTTATTTTTGATCTGATGGAATGGTTTGAAGATGAGTCAGATACAAAATTATTACTTTTTCTCCAATTCACTGAACCCTCTGCTGCTGTCCTCCTTTCTCATTTAATTTTCCACCTCTGAAAAATGAAGCACGATGCATCACAGCCCGTGGTAAGGGGCGAAGGGGAAAGCACTCCTTGAGCTGCAGAGCCCAAATCTCATCGTGCTCTAGCAGACGAGCCTCTCTTTAGAGCTCTGCCATGCTTTCCCTCCAGGCTCCAGCCACAACGCATGCTGCACTCAGCTATTTTCTAACCTAGAAATGCACAATCTTTACTTTCTGAAAACAGTTGCTCCTGAGCCTGTGATGGCAATTCTTCATTGTGCAAACATTTGGGAAGTGCTTTGCATCACCCAGCTCTGTCTAGAGGCACTCCCAGCCACAGCAGCTGGGTGTGTGCACACACCAGTGACTGGGGGGAGAAGAACTTCAGCAATGTTGTTTACCAACAAGTCCTTTATTTTCTGTTTGATGTTGCACTCACTGTGGAGAAGCAAATCTCTGGTGCATTCAGGGGATCAAGTAGGCGGGAGCACATTTCTCCCCTGGCCCTGCTGAAATTTATAACCTAATGACTTCATGATGTGGCTAAAATAATTTCTCTGAAGAAGAAAAGAACCAGGAAGACATGGAGATGAGCCCTTAGCTCAAGCAGATCTCTCCGTAGGAATTGCCCTGATTATTCTCACTGACTGTGGATGCCAGAAAAATACTGGGGAAATGACATCCACAGGAATCAGATCAATAAGCACAAAAATCAGTGTTTCTGTACTCTGACTTCACATTAATACTTGTCTCTGATAATCCTGAGAGGGTAGTCAGGGCCTAAGGACCTACAGAGTCAGGGTTTTCAGACTGGCAGCTAAATTATCAAAGGTCCATCTCAGGTCATCTTTGACCATGGAAAGTATTTGGTTCCCAACTGGGCACAGCTTCTTTCTGCCTTCCTCAGACAGGACCTGCCCCAACTCCTCTGGAAGCTCTCTTGCACAGACACAAAGGCAAGGGCAAAGGCAAGATCAGACATCAGAAGCTCCAAGCTCTGTATGAAACTGCAGGAGCATGGAGAGGTCTCCTGCATTTCAGCTGGGGACAGAATATTCCCACTGATGCACTGTAGAGGGAGTTTCTAGGAAAGGGAGAAAGGAGAGGAGAGGGAAAGTGTCACTGAATGTTAAGGAAATGGCTGAGTGCAAAGAAATCTGATCACACCAACCAAATAGATTCCGTTTGGGTGGAAATCACTCGGACAAGGGATGATACAAACTGCCCCAGAAGGACAGTGCTGAGGATCTTTTACAGCCTCCTTCCTCTAGTCAAGCTTGGATATAAATTATAAGGGATGTAAAATTGCAGGAAAAGAACAAATGCAATTCCTTGTTTATGGAAGACTTTAATGTTCCAGAACTAAAGCAGAAAATAAATGCCACCAGTGATGGCAGAGCTCCATCAAAGACATTGGGATGGCAAACAGAATGTGAGGAAACACACATAGTTTAGCAAAGCAGAGGATGTCAGACCGAGCTGAAGTCTTTTGAATAAGGTAAATGTCTCTAGAAGGAAATAATGCAGTGAACTCAGTCTGTTGAAGTTGAAACAGACTGTTTGACACAGTGCTCTGCAGGAAATCATTCCTCAAAGTGGAGGTGATGGGGATTAATACAAAAGCAATGTGAACAAGGAGCAATAGGTTATAATAAAAGACGAGTTATAAGAATGGAGCAAATTACCCAAGAGTGTTCCTCAGGGATCAGTCTTAGGAGCAATGGCATTTAATCTACACTTTCATGAACCAGGAATAATGATCAGGCCTGACCTCAGAAACTGTGCCCGTGGTACAAAGCTGGAAGGCGTTACCCATACTGAGGAGGACCAGATCCTCAACTGGAATTAGTTGACCTTCTTGCCTGCAGTGATAGAAATTTAATAATGTGAACTGCAAAGACACTTTCTTGGGATTCATCGGCTGGAAGCAACAGAGAAGGAAAAAGATCTGAGTGTTCTGATAGACTGACAGTGTGCCAGATCTGCTGGTACAACACAGCTGTGGAAACAGATAATGTAATGTTCAGATGGGTTAGGTGAGATTTTCAGTGGAGAAGGAAATATTGGCACTTTTAGACAAGGCACTGGTAAGATTTTGTGTGAAATATTTATACAATTCCTGTCAACAGTGTTGAAAAAGATTAGTTTAAACTGGGATCAGTGCAGACTGGCTATTACAGCAATTACAGAATTAGCAGTCTTCTCAGGGAGAGATAAAAAGAACATGATTTGTTCAATGTGACAGTGGAGGAACGATATGCAAGTTCTTTATAAATAGATTTTAAGATCATGAAAATAGTAAATTAAAGATTGACAGGACTGTGAGATCAGATTTTTGTAATCTGATCAACAATGTGTTTAGACTGGAAATTAAAAACATTTCCAACTACTGAAGGAGATCACGCACCAGCATGGTCTTTCAAAGTCAGCAGTAAGGCAAGGGACATAAATAGTCTTAATACAGAACTTGATACACCCATGGAAGAGTTGTAAACTCAGAAAGTGAGTCTGTGGTCAATAAATGTTTTGGATATACCAAAAGAGGCTTAAAACAAGACTAGATGATTGTATTTCTTGTGTATGGATCCCAAACTTCACAGATTTCTGATTGCCAACATGTTCCACCATCAGGGAACCAGTGGGCTCCTCCCAAGACACCCTCACTGCTGCACAAGTTGGTTTGTGAGGATTTTCACATGTCTCTGAGACACTGGACCTTTGCCAACTGTTCAGCATCACCTCCAAAAAAAGGAATCTGCCTGGGGAGTGCCTGGTGCATTGGTGATACACAGCTAAATGAGGGATTTCTCACCCCAGACAGCTGTGATTTGTACCTGGGCGTACTGGTGTGTAGAAGGACGTGTGTAGATGTGGAGATGGGACCTGAATCAGCTCCTCCTCTCCAACCCCCTTCTGTTCCACTGGCTCCAGTGCAGTAGCAGGTGACCCAATAGTGCACTGTGGCTCTCCCTTGTCAAACAAAATGCCTAAACTAATTACTGCTTGGCATTTTATTCTCTCTAATTTTGTGATGGGGTTTTCATTCTTTAAGTGCCTGTTTTTTCTCTTCTTACTTATCTTGGTATAAATCTGGAGTAACTCTCCTGTAGGCCTGCCCTTGGTAACTGAAACTGTACATGGGTTACTACAGAGGACTGGACAAACTTGGATTACTCATTATATATTCTTCCCAAATACCCTTTGCCTCCCAAGACTTCAGTTCAGCACCAGCTATTCAGCCACATTCCCTGTGTTATTGATTCTGCTCTCTTTTATCACAGCATGACCTGTGAAAAAGAACTTCTGAAGTGACGCCATGTGAGTTCAAGGACTCCACTTCTGTACTTGCCAAAGGTAATCCTCTGAACTACTGAAGAGTGGCTGAATGTTTGTGTCATTCTTTTCTCTATAGTTATCATCTTCCCAACCCTATTTTATGAGGAAAGAAAGCCAGAATAGTTGCATAACATGTACTCAACAGGAAGCAAAGTAATTGCCAATGTTGTGTTTGGTTTATTTGTTTCCATGTCAAACTGAAAAAAAGCTCTTATCCCACTCTGAACTACCTGGTCAAATGTAATTCTTGGATGTCTGAGAAACACCTACAAGATCTCAAACATTTGTGGATACAGTATTAGCAACTGTAACAACAACACATTTGCGATGGTTTGATGTTCCTTTTCAGCTCTTTCCCAATGATATCATAATCTGTCTCTAGAGCTCTCACATAGCCCACTCAGGTTGTCCACCACATGAAATCCTCTCTTATTTTTCTGGAGTTTTGAACATGTAAAAATTATTCTGATTTAATCACAAAATCCTGAGTAACTTGTAGCCTGTCTGGATAAACTGGTTTATTCTCTTCAAAAAAGCATAATTCCAATAGGCCCTGCCTGTGCACTTAGACACTCCTGTGTTCTGGTGAATATAGCACTGCGGGATATTTCAAATCACGAAGGAGTTCTATGTTTGAAATTGGGTTGTTTATTCATTTGAGAATCCAACGTCCGAGGCATCTCCCCAGAGTTTAGCATGGCAGCGGTGCCAACGGGAGCTTTTTGCAGCTTGATGAGAGAACTCAGAGCATAGAGAAAAGTCTTTCAGGAGAACCGAACCTCCAGTGCAGTGAAATGTTGTAGGAAAGATGGCATGGGGATGAAGGATTATGTACAAGACACCGTGGCAGGATGACAGGGGCTTGGGTGATGCCAGGGCAGCTCTGAGCTCACCTGAGGGTACCAGAGGAGCCACAGACGCGGGGGGGACACACAAAGAGCGGAGCAGCCGGCGGGAGCAGCACGGGAGACGAGAACTGTCCCCGGCACCTCTGCTGACATTTTGTCCCTTCGTTTTGGCACTGCACAGCAGGATTTAGTGACCTATCGACAACTCCTCATATCCATCCTCCCGGCTAACTCAGCAGTGTCAGAGGGGCAGCTTTTCCTATAAAATATGATTACAAATGTTTTTTACAGGTTTGATTTTTCACCTGCTCGTGGCCTCAGCCCGTGCACACAGTGCAGAACCCGCAGCTGCAGAGCGGCCGCGGCGTCCTGCGGGAACGGAGCGACCCGCACCTCACTCCGTTGCCCCATCCCTCTGCCTTATCCCTCTGTCTCATCTTGCTCCCCCATCCCTCTTCCCCATCCCCCTGTCCCATCCCTCTGCCCCATCCCGCTGCCCCATCCCGGCCCGGGGGCTCCCCGAGCCCTCCCCGCGGTCCCGGAGCCGTGCCCGGGCCCGGCAGACACGAGGTGGCGCTCACCGGCCTCCCTGCAGCGGGATGAGCACTCCCGACGGCGGGATGCGGGGCCGGGCATTCCAGGGATGCAGAGATGGGCAGGGAACGGGCCGGTGACCCCGAGCACTGCACGCACTCGGTCCTTGAGCAAGTGCTTCCCACATCAGTGTTTGCAAATCCTCCACGTCTGACGGCTTTACATTCTAAGAGGTCTCATGAAGTGTAACAAACATATTAAGGAAACCTATTAAGGGATGTCAGTCCTGCTAAAGCTTCAAACTTTTGGGCTTAACCATAGTTGTCCTGTCCTCCCTGCCAGCCTCAGACAATGGCAGCCAAATGGAGAAAGGCAAGATCGCCTCAGACATGCTGCACATGACAAGACCTTGTTCACGTTTTCATTGTCATTTTTCTGCCTATTTATTCTCCCCTTCATTCTGCCTTCATTCTCCCCTCCCTGCTTTGGCTGCATCATCTCTCAGAGAACATAAGGGAAGAGGACTAGGCAAGCCAAGGCCTGCCTGCCATGTCCAAAGCATTGCTCTGCCCCTCTTTGCCCCTGTGGCTGCAGCAGAGCCCCACTGCAGAGCGCACTTAAGGGATGGATCACCTGCCCTTCCCTGCAGCCTGAAAATCAGCTCCTGTTTAAAGAACTTACATCCACATAAACATCACAGGGAAGGAAAGACCTCCCTGCTCACAGTGAAACGCTCTCCCCAAGCAGTTCACTTTTCCAATCACATCCCCTGTTCTTTGTCTTTCTCCTGCACCAGCCATGTATTGCTTTAGTCACATAACCATGTCCACATGCATCACATGGCACACATGCTACCTGTGCTGATACCAACTGGGTGAGATGATATCTGTATTTATTTATACAGTACTTCATCTCAGAACAGGTGGTCTCCCTGATTTTTTGGCATCACCATTGTGTGTGAGGCCCATTCTTGCATGCACTGACATTTATGGCTGCTATAGTTGTATGACTTATCCCTGGGTAATGCCAACTAAATCAAAGTTATGTTTATGCATAAGAACTGCTTTATTTTTCAAGCATCCAGCTTTAGTGCAGGCAGTTCAAAAATACTTTCCCATCTTTTCTCCTTAATACCTTGTCAGAACTTGATTAGTGTATTATCCCTTCTGTTCTTCCAGGACCAGCCTTTAAGCAACAGAATTCACTCAATCTTTGCCATCCTATTCTTATGACATTTCTCCTTAGGCAAATCTCACCCACTCCAAGATCACAGGGAACTCAAAAAGTAATCTAATCTGAAAGGATTGACCACCAAGTGGGTGTAGAATTTAATGAGTCTGCACATGGTGGCTACACCCTTTGCAAACACTAGTTCCATGGTTGTTGGCTGTTGCAGACCTAGTATGTGTCATGGACTGCAAGGTGCACGTTTGGGATAAATAACAAACTACTGCCATTGCCCCATGTCACCCTCCAGGAGCACCACAGCATCACCAGAGCCACTGCAACCTTTGAGCCACCGCTGGATGCCTCAGGGAGACAGTGCTTATCCTTCTGCCTCAGTTTTGGTTAGAGTAGTCCATTTGCCCAGCTTCACCCCTCTGCTGCTCCATCAATGACTATCCAACATCCAGCATTCCTCTGATCACTGTGAGAGCTGAATGCTCCACAACTGACTGCTCCAACAGCACAGTTCAAGTTATACCTCACCCAAAAGCAAAGCACTGGGCAGCTGACACAAAAAGCTGGAAGACCTCAGTTCCCACCCTGCTGCTTCAGTCACTTGGGAACAAATCATGAACCTCTACATGCCATTCAGAGATCACAGAGATGCACTCCCACATCCACGATGACTTACCATTTTTTGTCAATCCAAACAATCCAAGTGATTAATACATCCCAGCAGTTTCACAAGGCCTGCTGCACACTCAAAGGTCAGTGGTGTCTGTCACAGCAGGGAAAGATGTGCTCGCTTTGCCACTGCTGGTTCAGCCTTGGGAGCTCTGTAAGCCAACCATAAACAGATACTTCTAATTACAATTAGGCTCCAGATCTTCACCTACCAAAGTCAGACAAATCTGCAACATGTTTATGTTTGTGCCTTATTTAAAGGAGAGACACTGAAAAACCCAAGTTCAGAGTTGTTGACTGGCTGATGGAGCAACAGTCCAAATCTTCATGATCTTTATCTATGTTTTTACACTGGCTTAGTCTGTAACATTACTTAAAACATTCCCCACTCCTGAGACTAATCTGACTTATTTAAATCCTTATTTTTGCACTGCTCCAAGTCTTAGTACAAAACCTGCCTCCCAGAGACTGGATGTGGATTTGGAAAAAGACAACACAAAACCAGAACCAAATAGGAGCTTCATTGTGGGATTGAACCTTCCCCTCCTTCTTTTACACAAATACTGTTATTCTATGACATATAAAAGTAACTGTTGGGCAGCTGCTTAAAAACAGAAAGCTTTATAATTTTTACCTTTCTAAAAGTAAAATGCAAAACAGAGAAATTATTCTCCAATTACTCTCTTTCTGATGCTAGAGGGCTGTTTTAAAAATGAGTTATTTATTAAAAAAATGTAAATTCCTTTAAACACCAAAGGCTTTTTTTCATGAGTGTTTCTTGTTACATAGTTGGCAGAAAATCACATATCAAGTTTTCAGGGTAAAAGATGCTTAAAGAACAAAATCATTACCGTAAGCATTTATTTCTGTCATAATTGCTGAGCCTGTAGCAACTAATACAACTGACTAGCAGCAGAAAAGCAATGACTGGCCTTTTCCTCCCAAAAGCAGCACCTTATCCCACCTCCTGAGCAGAAAGAGGCTGCCCAGGGTGCTGGGTTTGCAGCCAGGACACCCCAGCCAGTCCCACACTGAAGAACCAGTGACGAGGAGCTTCGTGCACTGGGCTTGTGACAAGAAGGCAGCAGAGTTCAGACCTAACCCTGGCTCCAGCGTGGATTTGGGAAGTGCAGTAGCGGGTTCCAGTCCCACACAGCCACCGCCTTGCCCCCAGTTCCCCTGGTCCCCCCTCCTGGGGTCACGTTGGTGCACAGGGAGGATGGAGGGTTAGTGTAGGGACAACAAGTCACTGCTGAGCCCTGGCGAGCTGGGGATCTTGTGTCTGCACTGAAGAATGATTCATTTTGAAAGAATGTAGGTATCAAAATGCAGGCAGTTCTCCAGCTACATACAAGTTAGACTATCTGTTTCTTGCTGATACAAATTTTCACACGCTAGGGGGGAAAAGTGCTGGTTTCATGCATCACTTTGCACTGGATTGTGTCCAGTGGCTTTACTTATCATTATGCAACTGAACCCAGGGCAATTCAACACCCAAGACAAAATTAGAAATACATAAATATATTTGCACTGTTTCTTTGCTCTCCATAACAATATTTGTTTCTCTCCTCAACCCAAGATGAACTGTACAGCAAGAAATGAAGTACAGAAAGAATACCCATAATTTTATTCACCTGAATTGAGTACTTTGCCATTTATTATTGGCTTGCAGAGCAGATCAGATGGGACTGTTTCAGTTTAAAATAAAACTACCATCTTGATAACTGGAGAAATTCATACATGGACCAAATCTACCATAAAGCAGCCCTTAAAGAAAAAAATTTCAGTTGACTTCCAGGAGAAGTTTTTCAATATAGGGGTAAGTAAGAACTTAGGACTAATGAAATCGAATTCTGTTTTTACCAAACTGAAGAACTTATAGAAAAAAATTTAAAACCAAACAAACCAAACCAAAATAAAAATACCTTAACAACAAAATCTATTGTCCTGTATTTAAGTAAAATTTTTCATCTCCTGAAATAATTAATAGTACCTATTGAGTTCATACAAACCCTCCAGTCATTAAAGAGATTAGCCAAGTTTTACTTATAGGGAAACAGCATCTTAAGTAACATACAGGAACAGCTTCATAATACATTGAGTAGGATCTGATTCCTAGAATCATCCATCTGGTAGTGAAGCAGTTCATAGCACCGGAATCTATTCCACATACGCTGAGACAATATCACAATTTTCCCTTTGGCTCTGACCTGTTTCTCTGACTCTTTTTTAAGGACAAAGCCTATCATTGAAGTGCCTGTGGCAGACTGCACAGGGAGGTACTGCCACAAAGCACACAGTAAATAACAACTGTCCAGGGCCATGGGGAGGCTCAACATCAGAATTAGAATTGAGAGCCCAGCCTGGATTCCCTGGAGGCAGAAACACAGACTGTACAGTAACGGGGTCCGGTGCTTGCTGTTGATCCCTGCCAGGGCAGGTCCTCACTCCTAAACTCAGCCATGTGAACTAACCAGCTGAATAGCAACCTGCTGCTATTCCTGGGCATCCTGCAGCCATTGCTACCCCAAGACTGTCTGGCTCCTCCTTGTCCTGACAATTACCATCTTGCTTTGACCATATGTTGAAATGTTCCTCTTTTGACTGGAAAGCAAATTAAAGAATATGGCCAATATTCTGAGGAACATGACTGATAATAACTGATAAAACCAATAATAGCCATGTCCCCTTAACAGAAACTTCTATGTGTTTTGACAAAGATTATAAACTGTACCATGATGGCATTAACCGTGATGAAGAATGGGATGGAAAATCTACAAGTCTGATGATGAAAACAAAGACAGTACTTGATTTTAAAGGAAAGCAGTAGGGAAACAAAGATTCAATTCATAATAATGATTCACAGCTTCTGGAGCTATCAGATCCACCTTGTTAAGCAGCTTTCAAATGTTAATTATAACATCATTTCAGTGGGAAACATTTATCTTACTGCAGCTCAGATCCTGCTGGCACTCAAGTCAATGGGAATTTTGACACTGACTTCAATGGAAACAGGAAGTCTTGTACAGTAGACATTTATAAATATCATATGTTTGTCCCCATAAATTATAAATCATGGCCCTGCTTGGAAGACTAAATCTTACTCCAGTCCTACTAGAAAGCCATGGAATTTCCTTGTCCTGGACCCAGGAACGTTGTGTTGTCTGTGTGCTGTATTTATTCAACTCAGTTAATTTGCCCAGAAAATCTCTTTCTGGTCAGAGAGATTCCTTAATGCAGGATAAAACCATCAGTTCAATTCTCTGAGCAATTCTTCTTCTTCTAAAGCTATAAATACAAAAGTCATGAAGAAAAATCTGACATACCATGCACGTACAAAGCCTGTCTTTCCATGCACAGAGAACAGTCCTTT
Organism: Formicarius rufipectus; assembly: GCA_013399695.1. Lineage (NCBI taxonomy): Eukaryota > Metazoa > Chordata > Aves > Passeriformes > Formicariidae > Formicarius > Formicarius rufipectus. The sequence goes on along the minus strand of VXAU01003269.1, from coordinate 651,294 downwards.
CTGAGGATTTTTCAAATGCATAAGACTGTTTCTTTGGAAGTTCTTAAGCTGGGAGGATTTAAATACAAATAAAAAGTTAAGAGGCCACAATCTCAATGCTGAGAAACTCAAAAGTTTTATAAGAATGAAAAACAAAGACAAATAATATAAAGAGGAGCATGTAATAAATTCCAGTGTTGTCATACTTACTGATGCAATAAGGAAAAGTATTAAATAGGCATTTTACCTTAATCAAAACACTTTAAGAGAGCGATTCCACAGTCTGTTTTCATTAAATTCTCCCTCATTCCTACCAGAGCTTTATTTAGAAATTTGCCAAGACCCCTGTTTCCTAGAACTTCACAGCTATAGAATTTACAGTGCAATTCTCCACTGAGCAGATGTTGCCTGCAGAAACATCAGATGATGCAAAACTACCTCAGAAAGATCTGGAAGGTGCTCAGTGTTCCCCAGAACAGAAATATCCATTATCACCAGGGAAAGACTCCTGCCAGGAATGTTTCAAAGAAATGGACTTTAGAACTAATTGCAAATATTTAACAGTGGATACAATACAGACAGTGCAGTACATTTGTTTGGAGTGAGGGTCTAATTTTCAGTGTTAAGAAGAGTCATTCTCTCCATGTCTTCCACCAGCAGTTCACTACTGTATTTACAGACAGACTTTTCAAGCCCAGCACTCGGTCCACAGCTCCTTCAGAAACCTGACTCTGGAAGTCTGATATTGTGAGATAAAGGCCAAACCGGGTGCTTCGTCCACACCCGCTCCCCTGCACAGATGTGCTCTCGGCAACAACAGAAAATGTGCCCCTTTCCCTGCCTTGTCCAGGCTGCACCTTTTCCCCTGCATGAAAGGAAATCCGATGCTGCGTTTTTACCGGCACTATGGAGAAAAGAGACTAAGTCCTTGAGAGTTTAAAACTGGAGGCATTGAAAGAAGCTCCCTTCCATGGATTTACCTCAAAACCACACCCCATTCCTCAAATAGGCACAATCTGATAAAATCTGAAACCAGCGTGTGGGATGTCATCAGCAGGAGAAGCTGGAGAGAATTTCGATGCCAGTGACTCTTTTGGGTGGGGAGGCAGAGTGTATTTCCCAAACACAGAACTCAGTGTTTTTGTTAAATATAGCCCCAAACTCTCGCTATGCTTGAAAGTATGTGTCAGCTTTATCTGCATGGACCACTCTGTAATTCCACACCCTGTCAGGGAATCTGTAAAACCAGTCTTAACACGAACTAGGTCTGTTTAGCTCTCTGGGAGCCTGCGCTTTTAGAAAACCCCAGGGCTGGAGTGAAATTTGTGGGGGTTTCAGATTTTGTACTGCTGCTTTTGCACCAAGCCCACAGCAGGAGTGTTGTGAGCAGCAGCACAAGTTCCTGCAGCAGTATTATTCAGCTTTGCTCAGTGTAAGCACAGTGGGAGGAAGAGACTTAATCCCCAGAGGCTGGAGTTTTGAAAAAAAGCATTTAAGGATTCTAGAAAGATTCTTTTTACTTCACAATTTTGATGGAGAGAATGTCCCACCAACAAGAGGGATCTATTAAGCTTTTTTTTTTTTCAATTTCTGCTGAATGCATTGTTATTAATGAATTGCATTAATAGCAGCAAAAATAAAGAATATTCAAGACGTCATCCTTCAATTCTGAGCTTTCTAATACTGATGCTATCATCTTTTAAATGAAATGCTCTGCCATCATCAGGCAAACAAGTCTGTTATACACTAAGTCTGCATGGTTCTCTTAAGAATGGTGCTAAAACCATCATGGGGATTTTGGGTCAGCTGAGACTCAGGATATCTGATCCAGCAGTTCCTAACTGGAATTTCCTTAGTAGTTGAAACAGTAGAGGACAAGCTGAATTATCATATTCAACAGACAACTTAAAATGGTGCTAAATTAAGTGGTGGAGTGAAACATATTGATTTGCTTTTCAGTGCAGGGAAACAAAGATCATTTTGAAAAGCATTGTTTGAGTCAAATTAAGTTGATTCTAACTGGAGTTAGGAATAAATTCTGTATGTTAAGCGTTTTTCACCCCTAACACTCTTCAGAATCATCAGAAAAGAGACTACATAGAAATCTCATGTTTGTCACTTTAATTGTGAACAATTCTCGTCTGTAATTCCATGTTTTTTTAATCTCTTCCATCTGCTCCCCATGTGTTCAGCATTCCCTGGACACAAACAGACAGTTTAGTAGCTATATTAGCTCAGTTCTGAATTTCTTACATCAAGCCCATGTCACGCCAAGCGAGCAACTTGGTCCGGCTCCTACTGTTCATGGCAGGGTTGTAAACCTGTTGTAGGAACTGGGCTACAGATACTGCCCGTGCCTGGGAGGGTGGAAGAGCCTTCAGGGAAACAAAGAGCTGCTCTGTTTCACTGGGGCTCACCCAGAGGGTTTTAAAAAAGGAAGAAAAATCTCAGACTCTCCTCAGTCATCTCAAAACAGGTTTTGCTCTTTTGAGAAAGCTGAATTTCAGGCTGTTTTTTTGCCCCCAGAGGCACAGTTGAACGATGGCTCTGCACTGCCCAGAGACAGCTGAGGGGTTCCCCAGGGCACTGACTGGGCTAACTGGGGAAGCTGGGATGGCAAGGGCCAAAGCACCGTCGTTTCACTCCCAGGTCAGCACTCTCAAATCACACCTCCCTGGCAACACCCCTGCTGAGGGGACACTCCACAGAGTGCAGCCTCCAGGAGTTTTAGGGATGTTCCTATTGTGGAAAGGGATTTACAGCATTTTAACCGCTAAATATTGCACCTTTTTGTTCCATTTTACTGATTGGGCCTGTGTCTCTAACAGCAGTCTTGCTATTTTTGCCCTTGTTGTTGTTGATGCAGTTTTCCTTGGAAAACTCTAGGGGGTTGCTGAAGAACTGGCAGAATTAGGACACCAAGACACACTGAAAGTGATGCCTGATCATGTTTTTCATACTTCTAGTTTTAAAACTGGGTGAAATCCAATTCCACTCACTCAAAGGAAATCCTCCTTTTGGAAGATGACCTGCTGGCCATATCAGCAAAGAGAAGTTTCCATGTTACTCTTTGTTTTGTCAGTAACACTGAGCTGTCCTTACACTCAGGGTCTAAACAGAGGCATATGCTGCAGATAGAGGTGATTATAGAAGATGTTGAGGCAAATGCCCCAGAGCAGCAGGTCATCCATGAGAGTCACTGCCCAGAACCCTCCCTGGACTGGTTCCCTCAAAATGGAACAAATTAACTAAGATTAGGCTGATAATTCCAGCTGCCTGCACCCATAAAGGCACTGACACAACTGCTCATACACATTTGAATTTAAAAGTGCTGGCCTTACATATCAACTTCCACAAGGCTTGGAACACCTTTCAAACTTTATTCAATGGATGCTTCTCTATCTGTTCTGTAATTCCTGCATATTTAATAGAAAAATGCTCTTGTTACCCAAATATTCATGAATGTTAAACCATGTCTGACTTTGTGCTTTTCTCCAAAGCATGACTTGAATTCTTCTACTAGTTCTAATAATGCATATATTTTAATTCTTATGCAAAAAAAAAAAATAATCCATCATTCACAACCAGAAACATTCATAATTTAAATGACTGTCTCTGCTGTTGATGGCACCATCAATTACAAGGTGAGGTGATGGGGAAGATCTGCACTGATTAACATGCATTTTTCAACGTGGCTGTTCAGGGAGGTTTTATATAGCTGGAACTTTCAGGGAATAGCTGGGACTTGGTATTCTGGAATTACCTTGCCATGGTATTCTGTGATAACAGCTTTGGAGCACTTCTTAGTAAAGGCTTCACGTTTCATTTGATAATCAATTTTCAGTAACATCACATTGCCCACAGAAGTAATTAACTTTTCAGAAAAAATCCTACATGCCAAATTTGGCCCAGAACTCTGGCTTGTATGGCTCAGCATTGTATAGGACATACAAAGCACTTGCAAAATGGTCTTACTTTTCAAATTCAGCAAAGCACTTAAGCATTTATTCTGCTCAACACCTGCTTCCATCCACCTCTGCTCGGAAAGGGGCAAGCCAATATGGACAATTTGGGAACCAGCAAGATACCTTCTGCTCTCAGTGACTGGATTTTCAAATCTGAAGGTCACTATATGGTACATCCAAATGCAAAAGTCAAAAATAAGTTAAATCCTTCAAAAATTGTGAGATTGATCCAGGAGTCTTGAGAGTTTTGTTCTCCTACATGTTGTCTCTGTACGATAAAGCTGCTCTGCTCAGGGGACCAGAGGTGCCTTCAAGCACCTCCCCGTGGGCTCATCCTGTGTGAGCAAAAGCTCCTGCTCTGTTCTGTAAGAGATGAAGGACATTTTGTGCTCTACCAGCTAACCAGGCACAGGCAGACCAGAACTGCTGTTCAGAAGGAGACAGGCCTCCTGCCTGGACATTCACCTGGCCTTTTCCTCCTGAAGTTTCCAGTTCAGTAAAATTCCTTTCTAAATGTATCCTTTTGAGCAAAGTGCAATCAGTGCTATAAATGAGTACAGGCTGAGACCTTTGCAATTCAAGGGAAAACTGCTAAATTAATTTATTACTAGAACGCAAGAAATTTAATTTTTCCTTCAGAGCAACAGATTTGAAGGAATTTACCTTATACTTGCCTGCAGCAGTTTGATAATAAAATCCATAGTGAATATTATATGGTTTGTCCATAAAGAAGAAATAAGGACTCACATTTTCTGTTGGGTTGGTCTTGCTGTTCAATACAGCTTGAAACCTCTGGTCTATCTGCACACTGATTTCACTCAGGAGCTACAGCACAAATGCAGCACTGTATAGGAACAACAATGCCTGCTTCTGTCTTTTCATCCCAGTGATCCTTCAGATATTTGAGCGGTGGAATCACTTCATTGATGCACCATTTGATTAAACCAGGCTTAGCTCTCAAATGCTCAATGGATTCTTGTTTACAAAGACTTAATTCTTTCCTCTCTGATGCCGTTATGTCCCCAGTACCAATTTCCATGTTCATTCAGCTGACTTTTCTGTGGTCCTCATTCTAATTATTGCCAGTGTTGTTAACGAGGGCCGGAGGAATGTTCCAGCGCTGCCGGGGCCGGGTGAGTGCCCTGGAGACATGAACTCCACGTTTGGACAATCTCCAAACACACAGCGGCCCCTTATCACGCTCCAGTTTCCACAGAAAGGGAGCCCAAGCACACAGGCTGCACCGGAGCTGGGGGATGTTCGAGCTGTTTCCTGGTCTCGGCAAGCGGAGGAGCAGGGAATGAAGTCCCACCTCACTGGGCACCTGCAAATCAGTTTGGGTACGGGTTCTGAGCACAGAGAAAACATCTCTCAATTTGTTTTCTGTTGCATTTGGGAGTTTTGGAATATATATCTCCTGGAAAAACAACTCTGCCAGAAGAATGGAAGGCCCTGCTTTACTCAGCAACATCAGGACTAGATCAGCATACGGATGATGACCCAATTCCTACTTCATGCTCCTGCAGTTACAGAACTGGAGGAGTTGTCCCTGTTTTAGTGGGACCACTGTTTACACAGTGAGATATGGACAAGAATACACACAGGAGGCTGAAAAACATCTGAGTTCATTTCAAACACATCTATATTTGAAAGCCTCCTGCAAGTGATGAGTATTTATAGTGCTTATAAACCACAGTCATGGAGCAGGACTGCATGGGGCTTCACATGTAAACACAGACTAAAGTTACAATTCCTGTAACAAGGATCCTCTTTAGGGATTTTACCACTTGGGAATTGAAGAACATAGTTCAAGAATAGGATATAGTAGATCCCATATTGAATAGAAGTTCTGTTTTCAGCATCTATTTTTGCTTCCAACTTAGCTAGAGGAGGTCTCCTTGACAGAAGCAGTTTTATTTTCTACTCAATAACAGTTATGATTATCCTACACATACCTTGTTATTGGCACTTTATTAGGATACTTTCAAAAATAGTGAGCTTTTTGCTTCAGAATTGAAGCAGGATAACTGATCCTATAGGCTTTCTGACACTTGCTGTGAGTAATTTTAAAACTATGGATAGAGTCATCTGGAGGCCCAAGTATCTTGTCTGTTTGTGAATGATTGTATCAGATTCACCGTACCCAGGAATCCATCATTGCAGAAATCAGACTATACAATTTCTTTCTTCATAAAAAAGACCTTTTTCTTTCCTCATCAATCCATGAACTTTTTCAGAAAAGATCAGAAAAGGAAGTGAACTGGAAAGGTTGAATTCAGGACCAAAAGTTCCAAGTTAAACTTGAGAAATCACATAGAATTTACACCTGGGCCATATTCCTTTCCAATTTTGGAATCAGGATTAAAACTTCCTCCTGGAAATTTCAGATATGTAGAACCAGAAATTGCCTGAGTTATGTCAACAATGCAGTTGACTTAAAAATTATGCTCTGCACATGTAAGAAAAATATGACTGAAGAAGTTTTGTACATTAACCCTTCAATGGGCATTTAAGGCTGAAAAGTTGCATTGTACATTTTCAGAATCTCTGAAAATCTCCCTCAGAGGTTCAACCCACATCATATGAGAATGGTAGATGGTGAAAAATAAGTCACTTGAATTTAGTGATTCATTCAAGTTTGCAAAACTAAACCAGATGTTATTTGGTGTGTTTCCCATGTACAGTTACATCCCTCCATAGCAACTGTTTTCACATTTTTTTCTTTTTTCAGCATCTTACTGGAGGTAGTAACAAGGTATCCACAGACAGGAGATTAAGTAATATAATTCCAGAACTATGGATAAATATTTCCAGATCACTCCAAGAGTTACATTCCTCAAATGACTGGAGCATGATGCAGTCATGCAATTACACTAAATTACATTCATACAATTTCTTTCATCTCACATATTCCCAAAGCAACTTACAAGCTGAATGAATATTCCACTTTCACTATTCACATGTCATTTAACAATAGGTTAAACACATTATGTAAGGTGATTCCTGCTCCTTGACTCGTGACTATGGATATTCCTATCAGGAGCATTCATCTCATTCATTTGAAATTATCTCAGGCATATACAAGGTCACACATATTTAAATTAAAGAAGGCGCTCACAAACTGTTTGCTGCATTTTGTTACTCTATTGCATGTGTGATTCACATCAACACTCACAGAAGAATGACAAGAATAGATTATAGAACAATCCCAGAATTTATGATGACTTGAAACACAGCATTTCAACCTGGGGAGGTAACTCCAAGTGTTAGAAGAACTGAGACTGTAAATGGGAAGAGTAAAACAACTCGATGCCTGCAGAAGGCAATGAGCCTTGAGCAAAGGGAAATACCCAAATCCCAGGGTATAAAACTGCTTTTAGTGGTAACCTGACAATCTAAAAAAGGATATTTTCTCCTTACTTTTTCATGCTTCCCCAGTTCCTTTTCCTGCCAAGTTGGATGGCAGCTCCAAAGTTATTAACAGTATTTGATTTAAGAAAGTAAATGACCAGACAGATGTTTTTGCAACCTCTAATGCAGGGCTTGAAAAGAAAGTCGTTGTTGGAGGCTGGTTGTAAATAGTTACATGATCCCTGTGCATTTCATCAGCGCACATGTTCTGGGTCTCCAGTGCCTCCAGTCTCACTGAAAAAGGGACTCCAAACTTTGCAGGAGTCTGAAAGCAGCTCAACAGACCTGAACCATAAATCATTTGATGTACATGCTCCAGCCTTAAAATCTCAGGGCACAAAAGGAATCACCTCTGCTGAAGCCTCTTAAGAAAACAAAGCACACTTTTACAGACTGCACCCTTATGTGCTTCACATACCAAAGTTCAAACTAATGGCAACAGTCCACAGGCATTAAGAGAAATCACAGCAATCAATGCTATTTTTAAAGGGAAGAGTGGGGGCGAGGGGTTAACATATGTGGAATTAGCTCTGGGCAAAATGAGAAGCCATTGCATCTAAAATCAAATGCATTCTCTGAAACAGACACCAGAGACCAAATTCCCATGTAGACTCCTGCAGTCCAAGGGTTTCAGCAGAATTTGGCCTTCCTCTTAACTTAGCTTCATTAGGTCATTTCATGCCACCAGTTTTTCTGTTGGATGCCCAATGTCCTGCACATCAGTTGTTGGCACTATGTAGACAATTTCCCAAACTGGAGGGGCAGAAAAGTGTGATGTGTGTAAAAGGGAGAGGAATTTCTTTCCCATTTAGAATAAAAGTAATTTCTTAGACAAGTTGGAGGGGGGAAAGTGGTATTTGTATCCCTCCTACCAGATGTCACCAGTGACAACAAGAGCCCGTATTAAATATCTGTCCATCAAATTCTTCTTGAAATTTTTCAGCGTCAGCTGGTCAAGAACCCATTCAGAAAATGGGGAAAGCTGAAATCTTCCACAGTCATTCTTAACCAGTGCTTCTTCCCTACATTAGAATTATCTGTGCCTGAAACTCTTCCATGGAGGACAGACATGCACAGTTTGTAAAAAGAAGAGAGTCGTAGCAATGACTTTTCCTCTGTTCATACACTGCAAATGACACGACACCTCCTCCACACACAGCATCTTTTGTCTCTCTTTGATCAGCTGCTGTCAGTGTTGGGTGCACTGAGGTCCTGTGGGTGTCCCCCGTTTGCCACTTTGCTGTCTGACATTGTGATTTATTAGTGATTGGCTTCAGTGACTGGCTGGGCTTGTCTTCCATCTTAGGGGGAAGAGCTTTGGAATGAAGATGCCTCATCTCTGACAGTCTCTGCACCATCACCTTTTCCTGTGCCACCACCTCAAGCTGTGATGCCAATTGCTCTGTCATTCCTTGCCATTCCTGAATCCTGACCACAGTGATACCTTGTACTGTCATCCATATGACTTGTCTTTCCGTGTGCTGCTGCCTGGAGCCAGGAGGGAGATCCAGGCTGACAGGCTGCTCACCCAGTGAGGCTGCGACATTTGGGAAAGGAAATTGGGAGGATCAAATTATTCCTGTGGAAAAAGCAACTGCTCAAAGGGACACTTGGAAGCAATTCAAAATATGATCACTGATCTGAAAGAGATTGAAGGCAGGCTAAAAAACTGCAAAGACACTCTTCACATATTGTGCAGTGATGTTGCTATCAAATGTTTTCTCTTTATTCTGAGAGCAAATATGTCTCATGTAGAGCTCAGGGACTTCTGTCTCTGAGACAGCTGGGTAGATCACAACCCCTTTGCTTCACACACACCCGACTAAACAGGTTGTCAGAACCTTGCAGAATTGTAAGAGTCTCTGGAAACAGATGAAATACCCTCCCCCAACCAACTGTTCCGATGGATTGACATAATATTATTTTACCTCCTATAGCAACAAATTGACTGAGTGGTATTTTTTTCAAAACAACAACAGATCGGACATTGGGAGACAACAAGGCTATTATTTTCCCTGAAGGGTTTTCTACACAAACAATACTTAAACAGGACACTTTGCATTATTTTTTCTGTTTGTTTAGTGCTCTAATGATGAAACTCTATCACATGTAGTGTCTACAGATAAGATAACAAGTTATCGCATTCAAACATTCATTAAAGACATGTCTTCAGAAGTTATGGTGCTTCATTTCATCTGACTCCTTGGATCAAGCATATCAGATAGTGGGGTTTTTTTCCTTGCCCTACATCAAGCAGAGAAGTCGGCGTTTTCTGCTTAAATCAGAAGAAATTTAACATGACTCTGTTCTTTTCACCTATCTGGCCAGTTATCTTGTTTCATTTGCAAATATCATATGTATTCTCTCGAGATAAAAATAGTGCAAGATGATTAGTTAGGCAAGTTCATCTGACACCATTCCCCCTTCGTGACGCTGAAATCTAAAATCTGTATATGGTATACAACTTAAAGTATATATATGCAAGTCCAGCTCTGCTGGAGACACACAGCAAGTCCCTTCCTCCCAACCTGACAGCTTCCTTCTCCAGCCAAGAAGACCACAAAGGTAAGCTGACTAGATCTTCTGCTTTCCGAAAAAGAACTACAAAAGCAAAATGCTCCCTAAATGGAAAGTGTCCGTGCAATTAACATACCTGCTCTTAGCTTCCAGTCTGTTGTGTCTTTACAAGCTAACAGAGAATAGAATCAGCATTTGGATCACAGGACGGAACAAAACTGTAACGGTGCCCCTTGTAAAACGTGCTGCAATTTTTAGGTTTCCCTTCAACTCTATGTTTTTAATCTGATCAGTGGGGAGAATTAGGTGAATGGTTGAGCTCCAAAGTATCTTGCCTAGTGCTGCAAGGAGGAATTTTGCATGAGAAGCCACTGGGACAAAATAATTGCTAGTAAAACCAAAGTACCTCAGCTGCCTGAGGAGGAGAGGCACCCACAGCCATCAGGGAGAATTTCTTGCACTTTCTGAGAAAGGGACTAAAATGATTGACATTTTCCTCTGCTGCAACCCAACAGGTACAGAGGCAGCCATTGCATCTTTTAGGCAAAGTTTAAACCAGGACAGAGACTATAAATGGGTACCAGGAGTGGATTCCTTCTCATGAATGCTGTTTTCTGTGCTTAGACAGGAAGAATGATGTTGTTGTATACTAATCAGGGATTAATGAAACAATATTTCTATTCTCTCATGGCTTTCAAGAGTAATTTTTCTATGCCTTACGTCCGCTTCTTTCACTAACATGAATTACCGGTAGTGGTGTGAGTTTTAAGTTGCAACCAGCCAGCACTGGTGGGTGCAGTTTCTCAAACTGTAAATTCACCACTGTAATGTTCACACTAAAAAAAAAACTGATTAGAAATTCAAACATTACAGCATTTTGTTAAGTGAAATATTGGCAAATTATTGCAGTTTTGGTGGCTGAAGGGGACAAACAGTACCTCTTCTGTATGAAATGATGCTGTATCAGAAGCAAACACCTCCTCCACTATATTGAGAATGAATATTAGGTCTCGATACTTCTGTTCTAAGCAATATACTGAAATGCCAAAATCTGCATAAAAATCTGGTTTATTATCACAGTATACTTAGAAACTTTTTCACAAAGCTCTCATGAGATGTAGCCCTTTAGTGTGTAGCAGCCCAGCAAGTCACATTCCTTCTTGCATCTAAACAGAGCAGGATTTTACTCTCCAAAAGTACATTTCCTTGAAACGAGTAAAATTGCTATTACTAATTCTACACTATTATTTTCATTCTTTGTAAAGGACTCTAAATCCATGGATAATAATACTGAATTTTTTAAATTCCAATTACACTTATTCCAGACATAGTTCTAGGGGACATACCAAGCTTTATCTTTTATGTGTGCCGTAAATACATGCTGGTTTTATTGGAGCCATAATCCACCTCCAGGAAAGCCCACACAGAAGTCAGGAAGTTTTGAGGTGCCAGACACCTTTGATTGGCTCTCCCAGGGCAGCAGAGGCAGCAGAGCCTCCCGAAGCCCCACGCTCTGCACGCAGAATTCCTCCCTCATTACCCGGCTTCCAGTGGGAGCACCTGCTCAGACATCTGCTCCTCTGCTCCACGTACCAGGGCATGAATAATGCCTCCCCTCTCACACACTGTCACAGCAGCAACTTCAAATAGAGCCATGAAGGAGGTAGAGAAGTCATTTTAATGACTAAGTAGCTGACATTTAATTTATTTTACAGTTCGACAATGGCCATCACTGACATCCTTTCTGCTAAAGATATAGAATCTGCTCTCTCCAGCTGCCAGGGTAAGGAATGGTCGCTCTGCAGATAGAGGATGCATATCATTTTTATGTCTTAAGATGACATGCCTATCATTTTCCCCTCAGATTCCTTCCCTGTGAGATCTCTTTCTAAGCTACATTACAGTATAGCCCCTTAAATTCAGAAAGTCTCACAAGTGGTGAGCAGCAATTAAAAGGGCCACAGTTTCATCTAGAGCTGGCTTAACTCTAAACTGTCAGTGTTTGAACCTGTTAAAGACTTATATTTAAATAGTTAGCTTTTCCCTTCAAAATTTATTAAACAAAAAGGCTCCGCTTGCAGGATCAAAGTGTCATTTGTGAAACAAAGGCCAGTCTCAGTTCTCATAAGAGCTGCTCAGCAAGACCAAGCCAATTTTCCAAATACCCAAAGATCTGGTTTGTCTGTGAATGATTCGCTTTTCTACCTAATTCTTCCCCTAAGTAAGGACTCAGTGAACATGAAGGAAGAATTAAAGGAGTTGCTTTGTAGGGCACAGTAACACCCTCTAAATATTTATTATTAATTGCATGTGACACTTTGCATAAATCCTGATTTAGCAGAATGTGCGTTGCAGTGGAAAACTTCAAACTGGTTGAAAGGATAAATGACCACAGGCACAGGGGGATTAAAAAGGGAAAGTATCCACTGAGTCTGCTCTTCTGCCACACCAGGGAACAAGAGAAAAAGGAGCAGGCTAATGCATAAGAAAAGACATACATATTCACAAGGACTACATACAGTAGTAGCAGCTTCAAGGGAAAATATTTAACAACTTCTGTTTCTTCCAGCTGATGATTCCTTCAACTACAAGTCTTTCTTCTCCATGGTTGGTTTATCCAGCAAAACTCCTGATCAGATAAAGAAAGTTTTTGGGATCCTTGATCAGGACAAGAGTGGTTTCATTGAAGAAGAGGAGCTGCAGTAAGTACAGTTCAGCTGCTCTCTTTTTTGAGGCAATGTAAACCTTCAAACTTGCTGGTGTCCTAGAAGAAACTTCATGTTATTTTAAAAATAAAACACAATTCTTTGTCTTTCCTTGAATCTGTGTGGATTACCTCAGATAATAAGAGCAGGCATTACCCTGTGGGACATTTCAGAGAATCACACTCAAGCACAGCATTCTCCCCTGTTCTATTTCAGGCTCTTTCTGAAGAATTTCTCTTCGACTGCCAGAGTCCTCACCTCAGCGGAGACCAAGGCTTTTCTGGCTGCAGGGGACACTGATGGTGATGGCAAAATTGGAGTGGAAGGTAAGATCTTTGGAAACTTGATGAAATTTGTGGTTTAAAATGCATGCATTTCAGGCTGCATTTAAACTGGGTCATGAAGAATACATCTGAATAAGTTGGCCTGATAATTCTGCCACGGTCTTTATACGAACAAATATTCCTTTATTTTCATAGCTTTGTTCCCATTCGGTCTCTGTTGCATCAATAGAAATCTTAGGCCCAGTATAGAACCTTGTCTTTCCAATCAGTAATAACAGCTTTGGGGTTAATCCTGCTGTGTGTCTGTTCCACAGACTCAATGTGTCATATTCTTCAAACATCCTGAACACCTGAACTCTGAGCTTCCATTTTGGCAGTGGACACCTCTGGCCATAAGACACCTTCATTATTAAACACACTTCCACCTCCACAAACTGATTTCTTCCCCTGCCCCTATCAAACACTGGCCAGTATTATAGAGTGCTTAATGCACTGGGGGTGTTTCTCAAGGCTACAATTGCTGCAGTGCAGTACAGATCTGGTGCTGGAGAATCATCTGCTAAGTGCACAAGTCACTGGGCAACCCTTCTATGAGAAACTAAACCAAAATCCTGGAGAAAATCTCACAGGGATGATGTGAACCAGCCAGGATATTTCTTTTAGAAATTGCAGCGCAGGAAAATAGGACATTATGCATCATATATTAGAGATGAAGTCACTGAAAACAGGGCTGTCTCAGCTGAACTAGGACAGGTGGCAATAACTCTAACAGACACACGTGCTAATCTTAGCCAGAGTTTGGGAGGAGAGAGAGATACGCTGTTGCAGGAATTTGCTTTAGCAGCAGCTTTTGCAACTTCTGTTTATGAGCCCCAAATAGGGCATTGTATTATGCAGATCTTAGACCTTAACCATTGAATCTCCCATTCTGAAATTAGATCACTATGGATATTTTTAATTTGGAATAAAAAAAAAAAAAAAAAAAAAAAATCCTTCTCATTGAGAGCTACAGGCTCTGCTTCCTTGGTTGTTATCAGAGTTTGTAATGGGGTAAAGATAGTTTACCCTTAGCTCAGGATTCCCCACAAATATGAATTTACAGACACACTCCTCCTCTCTGCACTTACTCTTTTTAAGGAGTGAAAAATCTGTTACTCCCCCAGAATCTCAGTTTAGCAGTAGCTTGTGCAGTGTTATAATAACTTTGGGAGCTCTCCATGCCTGGGAGTTTAAGTCATTTATATCTATTCTTTTTAAAGATGTCAAAAAAACACTGTCATCTAGTTTTATTCCCTGCCTTCTCATTTTCTTCCTTGACAGAATTCCAGTCTCTGGTGAAGGCATAAACAGCATTAGACCAAAGGCAGCCTTGGACTGACTCTTCCAATTACCTCGCCCAACAAGCACTTCGCACTCAGCATGTGTTTGTACATTTTTATATTGTTTCAGGCATTAACAGTTCCCCACACACGAAATTCACACACCGGGTTACTGAGAAATCTTACAGTATTTTGGTCACCTGCTTTTGCTACATTTCCGTTGTAAAGAAGGCACTTTGTGATTTTTCAACCACTGATAATGTTGAAAATGTGGCTGGAAGAGGGGAGAAAAAAATTAAAAGAACAAGCAAACCAAAAGAGCCTTGGGGGGAAAAGTTGCTTTTTAAAATTTTGTTTAGGTTCTCCATCCTCATACCTGAGCCTGCTGACTCACCAGACGCAGTTTGGATCATCTTAAACAATATGATATCTTCTTAGGCTTAATTGTACTGATTTCACTGAAATTGTTTCTGCTTAATTCTCTGATCTTTGAGGGAAAGCACTGCTAACAAGATAGCTAAAAATAATTAAATCCCAACTGTGAGAATATGAGAAAAAAAATTTCAGAGGAGTTGACATAAAGTCAAAGCAGGAGTCAAAGCACAGAGCAAATTTGTGGGTAATTTTACAAAATAAAGTACTAGGTTACAGCACGTATCATCACAAAGTGTTTATGGCCTACAATGTAACTCTCCCTTAAGAAGATTTATCCTTCATGAAATCTAAGGCAGCTGTGAGATACAGGAGAAGGGTCTAATCCCCTTCCGACACTGTCACAAACCACAGTCCCCTGACAACCTGGGCCACAGGCCTGGAGGGTTTTCCATTAATCATGAACTTGCTGCTTATTGTCTCTTAATATGTACAAACCAATAATCCTTTGCCACATCCCTGAATTTCTGTGTTTCCCACAGATGAAACAACAGCCAGTCTTGCTGTTTGTTTACCTTAAAGTTCTGTTACATTGCTAAGTAATGGCAATTACTCCATTCTTCCATTTATTATAAGATTAATCATCTATATATTTGGTAATATTAGCAATTTTCTTCAGTCTGAAAACTACTAGGATTGAGTCTTCCCTTTGACAAGTGTCTTACAGGATTTAGAGCAGGTTATAGCATTGTCTTCCTTAGTGGGCACAGCAGAACTCGTTCCTGGCTCCAGGAAGAGCTGAGCAGAGAGAGTTGGGCATTTCAGTGTCCTCCCTGTGGCTCCAGCTCTCAGCCTGAGTGGCATTTCAGCACTCCCCGCTGAAGCTGAACCAGCATTATAATTTGGCAGCTGTTTTGAAGAAGAGCAGAAACAAAGCCTTCTGGAGCTTTTGTGTAACATCCAGTGTTGGCATTTCCATGAATTGCAAGATGATTATGAGAGGCAGCTCCCTCATAGCCAGGCGTGTAAGAGAGCCGGTCGACACATCTAAGATGGCTAATGCAAAAGAGGAATTCTAGCAATCAGACTCACTGCAGCCTTGGCAGAATTATAATGAATATAAATCCTAATTCTATCCCCACTGCCTTTGATGTTAAATCTGGGCTTAAATTATAGCTGCTGTTAGTTGCAGTGCTGAAATATTTTGCATAATGATGAGACTCCATTGGTTCCTTTCACCTTATTCATTCCCCTGCTGAAGAAAAAAACCCGAAGCAATCCAGATCTGCAGCACTATCCAGATGTAATTATATCCATTAGCTCCTCACACCGCTAATCACCAAACGATCACGTCACTGGCTCCCGAGCAGATGGCACACCCAGTCCCACAAGTGACAGCCCTGAGGCTGCATTCCTTGCGGGGTCTCATGGAATGCAAGAACTGGGAGGCTGCACAGTGGCCCATCCTGTATTTCAGAGATGCTGAACAACTGCCCAGCCCTGCCTGCTTGAGGTGCTCCCAAAAACTGTGGGTGCTACAGCTTCACTATGCTCATGAGAAAATCTGTGCTTCTGAAACAGCAACTTGTGGCAAGAAGATGTGTTTTAAATCTTATTAAAACCATCCAGCCATTTCATTAGGAGGAACTACAGTCAAAACTCCAAAAAGTCCCCAATTTCTAAAATAGCCCATAGACTGCTCAGCAAAAATAGCACCTACTCTCTCTTAAGGATCCTGTTGGCTCTAGGATCCACATTTTAGATCCACATTTTAACCAAGCCAGAAGAGAGTACTTTTCAACTAAGGGAAACAAACTCAAAAAATGTGAAGCTTTCTGGGAAGGTTCATTTCAATGAATTTAATTTCAGCCAGTGACATCCTTCAGTTTTCCTAGGGAATAGCACAGAGGATTCTCTGAACTGGACAACATTGTGTTAGAGAAAAACTCCTACTGGGGGATGTCTATGTGAATGTTATCTGAAGGAACAAATAGACATATGATGGTATCACAATGTTACCACAACCAAGGTGCAGAACCAGAGGGTATTTCCTGCTGGAAAGGTTCTCTGGACATCTATGGTCCAAGGTCCAGGTAGGGCAGATTGCTTTAAATTGAGTTTGACCATCTTCAAGGATGGAGGTTCTGCAACCCCTCTGGACAATCTGCTAAATAAGGATTAAATCCTCTGCATAAAGCTTTTTTGAGTGACTTACACAGATAAAACACTGCTGAGTTCACAGTAAAATTGTTCTACATCAAATCAGAAAGGATCAAACAACCCCCTGCATTTCCACACCAATCTTCTGTTCTCAGGTTTAGAGTAAGACCATCCTATTCGGTATAATGCTCGGTATAATAATGCTTCATAATTCCCAGGATAAATGAAGTGTTGTTCATGTCGTTTACCTTTACTTAAGACAATTAAAGAGCAACCCAAAATGTAAGTGGCAGATCTGAGTTCCACTAAGCCCAAAGACTGAGTTCTCAGACACCTCAGTCCCCTGATCACCCTGTAGGAGCAGTTTAGTCTCTCATCCCCACTACTCTTCTTATGAGACAAAGATGTACTATGATCTCTTTAAGGAGGAACAGAACACAAATTCATTGTCCTACACAAGCTCTTAGGAAAAGGATATAGAGGGCCAGGGACAAAACCCCAAAACCACCCTAGTGCTTTAGCCCTGAATCCACTATCTCTCTTAAAGGAAAATTTTGGTTTGTCTTGAAAGAGGAGCAGATCCTTGCATAAGATAAAATCTCCTGGTGTTTAGTGAAAGCTGCTGCCTTCTGACTTCATGTGCCTTTGGAAATCCCAACCTGGAGCCACTCGTAAACTTCAGATTCGATTTCAGCTCTCCAACTGTTCAAAATCTCACAGTCATCTTCTAACAAGTATGAGAGCACAGAAAGGGCAAGGGGATGTCAGAGCATTCATTGCACACATAGGCTGGTAAAGTTTCTTCTCTGAGTTAGCAGCCAGCCCATGTGGAAAATCTTTGATGCAGCATCATCAGAGGCGCCTGGAGCTCTTCACACAAACAGTGTGGGCAGAGGGGGCCAAGGCTGGATTAATTTCCTGGAATTGGTTACTGAAATAGATACATCTTGATTAAAACCCTGATCAGACACGTACCTAACAATTTCAGGCTTAATTTTTCATGTGTTTTAAAACATTTTAATAAGGGGGTATTGTGGAATATGAACTAATGTGGTGACATTTTATGAAACTTTATTTCCACATTACTTTTTTTTGCAAGCACAGAGAGACACCTTTCCATTGGCACGGACTTTGTGGTGCACTCACTGCACCAAAGGCCTATGGAGCACACCAGCAGTTGGGATATGGCTGCTCCATAACTTTGGGTTTGTCAGCATGTCCTGCACTCATGAAAACAAGAAAATTAAAGGTTTTGTACATCAAGTTGTAGAAAAGAAAATCAGATCACCACATCAGTCACAATATTAAAAGAAAGTACTCTGAAAAAACCGCAGTCCCCTGCAGTCACAAAGGTATTACTGACCCTAAATTCAAAGGGGGACTTCTGTCCGAGTAGAACACACAAATACTTGACTCAAAGGGAATCACCTCAGTTTCCTCAGAACTCGGTATTAGTCAGCTCTATTGCCTGGGTACCGACCCTGCTCTAACTCCCAGGCCTACAGAACAAACTGATTCTATATTTGCAGTGCCCTCCACAACACACACTAATATTTAGCCAGCATAAAATAAACACAGTAAAACCTGTTTCTGTCAGACAGTTGAAATAACATGCCCATCTTAATCATCATGAAAGGAAAGTCCTCTGGAGTTATTTCAGTTTCCAGTTTACTCCGTTTATATTCCTGTCTTTCAAATGATTTAGTAGACTAGACTTTTTTTATTTTAAATACCTGTTCCTTCCCCTTCTCCCCGTCACTGCTGAACGCCCACCTGTTCCCCTGCTCTCATCCTCTCTCTCAGTTTTCCCTAGCCCAAAGTCGTCCTGGAGAGCTGTCACGGCTGGACTTGGCTGTCTTTGGTGCCACCTACGGGCAAGAGTTGGTTTGCCACAGAACTCCAAAACTCCCGTCGATAAATGCTTTGCCATCTCAGTGTGGGCTCCTCACAAGGCTTATTCTGGGATATTCAGTAATTCCGACACAATTATCAGACCCTCTCTGCTCCCAGGCCGTACTCTCAATCATTTCCTAGTAATCTGAAGGCAAAGCTAGATTCAGAGATGGAAAGACTGGAACATTTAATTTATATATCCTCCAGTTCAGGATAAAATGCCATTAAAAGCAACTTGTTCAGTTGATCTTCCATAGTCCAGAAAACTCAGTTTTCACAATGTCCAATTTACCACACAGCAGGGGTTTGGAATGACATTGTTAGTGCTGCTCCTGAGCCTTCTTCTCTTGAAGAAACGATGGAGGGGAAACACTAAGATGTGCAAGATGAGCTTTGCCTGTATTTTCATGTGTTTAATCTTTGCAAGACAGCAGCTTTATGTTACGTTGATCGGACGTTAGGCTTTGGTTTAAATGTTCTCCTCACTCAAATGCTATTTAAATCCACAGTGATACTCCTTGCATGTCCATGCATGCATTGGGGTGAAATGTTCTCCCAATGGTTTCCTACCCCACTGGCCAATTTCAGCTATCCTTGTGGCCATTGAGCTCCACCAGATTTCATGAGATGGTTGACAGTGGGATCCTACTGATACCACGTATGAGAGAAGTTGCATCTTGGGCTTGGCTGCTGTTTGAGCCCCTACAGAAGTGTGTTTTTTCAGTACAGCATGGCAGAACCAAATATCACAGATTCCACTACTGTGTTTCCCTCCTGTCCACAACTGATGCACCTTCCTGTGTCCTGCTGAACAAATGACACCTTTCATCCTGCAAACGGACACATTTGTTAGGACGACTTAAAATGTGCACCATCCAATGGATTATCACTGAGCAAATGCCTCCAGTATTAGACCTTCTCAGTCCAAAGTACATATTTCAGTAATCGGGTAATCAAAACTTATAGACCAGCTTTTAAAAAAATATTTTGGGTTTGTTTAAATTGGAATTTTGATCTATGATAAATTTTTTATCTGTATCAGATATACTTATTACAAATTTACCAGTATCAGTATTATTCAAAGACAATTAGCTGAGAGGATTTACTTTGTGTGGCACTGTCCTGGTTATGGTGGCCAGGAGCAGTTTGTCACTGTGTGGGTGTGTATGCCAAACCCTCTGTGTCATTGTCTCATGAACTGCCCACAATGGCCCATTGGCAGCAGCTGCCCAGGGCACACAGACCCTCAGGGTACAGGGGTGTGTTCAGGAACTCCTGTGAGATAAGGAAGTGTTCCTGTCTGCACATCTATGACTCAGGGGTGATAACTCCCCTCTGGGGAGCCACTGGTACCTTCACACCCACCTGAGGGGTCATGTCCCCTCAGGGGCCATCTGGGATGCCAAAACGTGCCATTATTAACCTCAGAGTAAATCATCCACTGTGAAACTCCCCACCCTGGGCATTCCCACCTGAGCCCAAGGGTATATAAGCTTGGGGTTTTGGGACTGGGATCACTCATCAGATCCAGAGGAGGAGCTGAGCCTCAACAGGACTGAGACTGTCACTGGACTGCAGCCATCATCTTCACCAGCAGGTTTCTTCCTTTCTTTTTACTTTGAACTCAAGGGGCCCACGTGGTGCTCAGCACAGGGGTTGGTGAACTCCATCCTGCTCATGTCCTGCTGTGTTGGGCTGCACAGCTGGTTTTGTGGGTCAAATGGATTTTCCTTCTGTATCAGTGTATTTTGGGATCTTTTTTAATTAAATTGTTATTCTGACTTGCAATCCCATCCCCAGCTGGATTCATTTCTCCTGCTGGTTTAACTCTAAACCAGCACAGGTACCAACCTTTCTATATTGTCTAAAACACCATGTGCATTCCTTTGGGATATAAATATCAATCTGATTAGCTAACAGATCTTGTCAGCCACAGTAACTTATCCCTTGAGGTATCTGAGCCACTACATGACTCCATGACTCCTGTAAAAGGTCAAGAGGACTTAGCTAAAATCTACATAAGTCATTATCTCTGTCATTTGAAAAAGACTTAAGAGAACTCTGCAGATCTTTTACCTTACAAAATTTTCTGCTCTGGGCTTGGGGGAAATTAAGCAGCAAGGTGAGTTCAATCTTTCCACTGGAGCTTTAGAAGACACCACAATAATTCACAGAAAAAAAATGCATGGAAATTACCAAATACCCCCAATTGCTGGGCAGTCCTATAAACACTTTTGGTTCTGCCTCAGCTCGTGCACCTGAAGATTTAACTAGAAATAACAGTGGGTCAGATGCACGAGGTGTATCTGAACCAAAGGGTGGAGCACTTGGTCCCCTGCTCTGCTGGACCCGGGCTGCAAGTGCCTCCCTGGTGAAACCTGTCTGTCCCCCTGGCCACCAGGGGCTGGGAGAGCAAGAGCTGTGGGAACCCCACCCAACAGGACTTTTCATCTTGCAGTACCTGAGACATGGTTCTTTCTGCTATCCTGACAGAAGCTGAAATTGCTGCTGGCCTACAGACCTGTCAAGGTAACATTTATTGTTTAAATTTGGGTTTTCAGTTTATCTATCAAATTCCTTTGTCCTCACTACTCCATGGTCCCAATTCCAATGGAAACAGAAAAGACTATCTTATCAAAAAGAGATAAAGGAGGTAAGGCAATGGAAGAGATGCAGGTTTTAATCTTTGCCAGCCAAGGTACAGGCACCCATCATCACTTGTGCATGGTAGATGAAAAAATTCAAAGACTGAAGTCCCAAGGCAAAAATCCCATTTTGTCAGAGAACAATAAAACTGCTGATTTCAAGCACAGTATTTACCATCACCTGCCCCAGCTTGCGTTGCAGGCGTGGCTGCAGTGCCACGTTTGTGTCATTCGGTGGCAGAGAGGATAAGGCGAGGTCTTCCCCTGATGCTCTGACCCACGTGGGCTCCCAGGATTGCTCAACAACCTGACATTATTGCTTTTCTTTTTGCTTTTCTTTTTGTTAGTTTTTTTTCCTTAATCTTAATTTGAGATGTTACACTTGAGAGGCGGCGGGCGTTGGCCGAGTGGCGTAGGCCCCGCCTGTGGAGCCGGCTCCTCCTCTGAGGACGCTGGTTCGAACCCTGGAGGAACTCACTGTCGCCGTCCGAGTGTGCTCGGCCGTGGCAAGATGAGCCTCAGGAGTAAAGGGAGTGGGGCCAGTTCCGCGCACACTGTGCCTCACCTAAAAAATCCATTGCGCAGGCTTATCCCAAGATCTTCGTTCGCGAAGTCCACCCAACAACAACAATTTGCCATCAGGTTCTGTGTATTTATGTTTGAGTGAAGTATCTATTTACAAATGTATGTTCTTGCATGCTAACCACCACCTTTCTAGGTTTGAGACATCGTTGATAGAAAAATCCCTTTAATCTGACATAAGCTCAGGAAAACCAAAGATTGTCACTTGTGATGACTCTCCCTGTACTGCAGAATACTTTGCTGCTTTTTGACCAAGAAGCTAGTTTTTCTTTTTTGCTCCCAGATTTTTAAATGCTTTTTTTATCTCTTCCTGTTTCTTTCAGCTGCTGATTCATTTGATTGTAGAACCTTTTTTGCCACAGTGGGTCTCAACTCCAAGTCTGAAGACCAACTTTTCAAAATATTTCGAGTTCTTGACCATAGTGAGAGTGGCTTTATTGAGGAAGAGGAATTGAGGTAAGTAAATTTTAAAATGAGTTACCAACAAGATTGTGTTGTATTATCTAAAAATGCACTGCAAGATCAGAAATACTCCCTTTCCTTCTGTCTCTTGGGATGAGACAATGGTGTGTGTGTGCACATGTGTGTGTGTGCCTGTGCTGGAGGAGCTGCAAGTCAAATAACAAGCGCAGGGCTGGATCACAAGGAGAAAACCCTCTGACAGCACTGAAAATACTTGTTTCATGTAGCCAGAACTGACAGACTGTGAAGATAAAAATAGCAGTTCTGCTACAGCTGCTTTTTATTATTGAAAGATTCTTTACTGGACTGAATTTAAAGGGATTTTTTTCTCTCATCTTTCTTTCTGTCACATGAATTCTACCTTCCAAATCACATTCTCAATGTGACACATTCTCTGCCTTTGAAGTTAAAAGTAGGGTTAGAGAAACTCTTGTCACTCTTAAGAGTCTGCATTTTAGGAAGAAGAAGGAAGTGACAAGGGAGGGAAGATGACTCCTGCCACCATAGAGTCAGTGTTAATTGTGCCTTTTTAATCCAATGAAACCCAGACGTCATCGAACATCTTTACATGTTGTGATGTAGCTCCTCTTACTTTCTTACACTTATTCTCACTGAAGTTAGAGGAAGTTTTGCCACTGAAAGATTCTCAAGAACTGAGCTATTACCAGCACCAGACTCAGTGTTTTCAGTAAAGAGTCTGTCAATTGTTTGTCCTTTAACAGCATTTTCCTGAAGCATTTCTCAGACAGTGCCAGAGCTCTGACTGAAGCTGAGGTCAAGGCATTCCTGGAGGCAGGTGACTATGATGGAGATGGCAAAATTGGACTGGATGGTAAGTAAAAGAAGTAACTGCTGCCTGTGAGACCTGCCCATGGCAGCTCCAGGCAGCTGCCCTGCCGTGCACGGGGTGTTTTGGGTCTGTGAGGTGCTCAGGTCTGCTCTGTGTTGTAGAGAGGGTCTGACACAGGAACTGGTCTATACCCTGCCCCTGGCTACAGGCGGTCGGTCCTTTTTCTCATCTGTGGAGATTTTTTTCGGGCCTGGAACCTAAATTCAGTCTATAATTTCACTGCCTTTTACTACTGAACTGTGGTACAATGTGACACTTAACTGCCTTAAGTATCTGTTACTAAGAATACACAATGTGCTACCTTTAAGGAACGATTATCAGAAAAAGTGTCATTAGTTTCCCCTTTTAACTTTAAAAATTAAGAAAGTACTTGTCTAGCTGTGTGACTGCAAAATGTGGTTGCATTTTATTATTCTTTTATTTCTTTTTCAGACTTTCAAGCTCTGGTAAATCATAACAAGCAGCCAAGATAAAGACCAAGATATCTGTGCCATAAACAACCTTACCTCTTGCAAGCCTACTATTTATTTACACATGTTGTACCCTGAAAGTCATGAAAGATTCTTGACAAGTGATTTCATATTACTGGAAAACACCTAAAGTAGCACAAGGACTGCTTAAACCATGTTTCAAGCAGAAGGTCTATACCCCTGGTAGATTGAACTGGAATTCACTCTGCTCAGCTGAATTTTGGGCACTAAAGATAGAAATTAAAATATTAAGAGGAAGAGAAAAAAAAATTCCTCTGTGGGCCACCGAACTTTCAATATTTGCATAAATAGCTAGCACAAGTTGGAAAAAATAGAATTAATAAAATGTCCTGGTGTAAAACCTGGTTATGGTGACTGGTATCAGTGGCATTTAAACAAGAGGAGTATTTAATGTTCCACATGTTCTTATGTCACTCTTTACACAACTGATTGTTTCAGAGCCTAATTCTATGGCAGGACCTAGCATTTATTAATCCATCAGTTTAAGATCACCTGGATTCAGGATGACTCCAGGTTACTGAAACAGCAATACATTCAGGATCCTCCAGGGAACCACTGGCATTCATGCCCACCCGATGGCACTATTGTTCCACTGCCGGGAAGGTGAAAAAAAACACATCTGCTTCAACGAATTCAAGGCACAACAACTCCGGTGTCCCACCCGACCTTCGGTGGGTGACTCGATTTGCCAGACAAAGCCATTTCCGAACACACAGCGCTGACCTTTTGTTTTGCAAAGGAAGGGAATCTGTCCCACCTTGGGAGCAGCCGGGAGGTCTCAGGAAAGGTGCTGGTTTGCAGTGGGGGGGATAAACCCCTTTTGTCGGTCCGCTTTGAGTGTCCTTCAGGGCCAGCTGAATATGCAGCGTTGTGGTGACACCTGGCGCTTTGCACAGAGGCTCGAAGGGGCAGGACAGGGGTGTCCCTGCACAGGAGTGGGAGGCAGGAGCCCAGACGGACCTGCGGTGGTGGCACCAGGAGCAATGGGGACAAACTGAAAGAGGGCAAATTTAAATTAGATATTAGGAAGAAATTCTTTGCTGGGAGGGCAGTGAGACAGTGGAACAGGTTACTCAGGGAGGGTGTGGGACGTGTTCAGGTTGGATAAGACCTTGAGGAACCTGGTCTAGGAAGGTGTCCCTGCCCGTGGTAGAGGGGTTGAGACTAGAAGATGATCCTTAAAGTCCCTCCCAGCTCTTAATATTCTACGGTTGTATAAGACTTGAAGGCCTGTACAGAGAGAGATTCTGTACCCCTTAATCACATCAACACAATTTACGCTAAAATTGAGTCCTTGTAAAATCAATATAAAGAGTATTAATTGTCAACACAATTCCAAGTTGTTTATTCTGCACAGAATTCTAATTAGAGAAGCAGTTTCTTACCACTGAAGGCAAATGGAGCTGTGTTTTGGATGCAATGAGGTGAAAAGCACTTCAAAAGCACAAGTCCCCGGGGCTCCAGAAGGGCAGTTGGGACACAGTTGCCCCAGTCATCAAGGCCCTGCTGCTTTTCTCCCTCTCAGCACTGAGGACAACATGTCACACAATGCCCACACAACATCCCGTTGTAAAATGCTTCAATGTTTATGAGGAAAGTGTAATAAAATGAAGAGCACCATAAAAAAAATTCCTTAGCAATTAATAATTTTTTTCTTTACAGACAGATTGAAAGAGCAAGCCAGAAATAAGGAATGAGGAGAATGCAAAATTCTGAGCAGTTGCTCATTCCCTGAAGTTCATCCAGCCTGAGCTCTAAATCGGGGCTCTGGTTGGAAAGTAAGAGTGTGATGATGTCATCATGATTTTGTAGCATAAACACACAGAGCAACAAAATTAGGCTACAAAAATAAACTAATTGCTAACAGCACCCAACTAGACACTGCAGTGTAGGGGGGTTTGGGCTTAGGTATGTGATCAAAATAAACACACAGCCAAACAACCTTTAAAAAGTCTGGATGGCTTGAAACATCCTGAACACAACAAAGGATAGCTGCTTCTATGTACTCTGCTGAAAAAATTTGGAACACCTGAAAAATCTGTTCTTGGACACTAATTTTGCAAAAATTGGTAGACAACTCTCTTGTACTTTATTTGCTGGAACTATTTAAGATGTTTCAGTACTTGCAGATGAAAAAAATCTTTATTTCAAAAGTACCTGCTGATGCTGTTGTGACTCTGCTAAATAACATTCTCATTTTACCTCATTTATGATGAAACATTGTGGAGAAGGAAAGAGATACCAATACAATGTTGGGTAAATAATCATATTATACAAAAATTAAAGCAATCTACAGGACTTAAATGAATACCCAATAAAGTGTTTATGACTTATAAATCAGCCAAAATATATTTCCCTTTAATGAATGAATCAGGTCCTAATAGTGCAGAATTTTCTTTATGAGTGAAAAAAAATTATCCACCCAACAAACTGACCTTCATTATTTCAATGTCACCTCAGGTGAGCAATTGAAAAAGGAAATTTTGCAGAATTAGTAACTGCAGCCTGATTGCAGGGCCAAAAGCTCCCATTATTGTCAGAAAATGCTTTGTATCTCAGCTGACATTATGTTTTATCTTTTCACCATGCAATATAGGTCACCAGGAGATTTTCTAGCATTGTACCAACATTAATGGCTAAATAAGAGAGGCACAGAGAGCTCAGATAACTTCTGAGATAGCAGGCAGCTCCTTTATTTAACCACACTTACTTCCACCCTGATTAGCCTGCCAGGCCTACAAATCTAAGACAATTTCACCATTTACCATTCCATTAAGAACAGTAAAAAATTAATGACAAGGTAAGACTGGTATCAGCTTCAGGGATCACTCCAGGAAGTTAAGAGCTTGTGACTAGAGATGGTTTTAAACCTTTCCTTCTTTCAGGATTACAACTACTCAGGTTGTGGAGAAAATGCTGTTTTCTATGGACAAGAACACACTGACTTTTCTTCCCTCTGTGTCTCTCATTCACATAGGCTGGCAGGTACGGTGACATTTCTGTAACCACTTCTCCTGTGCTTTCAGAAAGCTCTTCAAACTGTGCCTGTAAGGCCACAGCTGGAAAGATTGATACCTGATCATAAACATACATTGCAAAACATCTCCCTCAAAACAAAGAGGAATTCTGGAATCATAAATTTGGAGGTCTGAGACCCTAAATATGCTGTCTCCTTTTGTCAGTGGAATTTTGTCACATCCTTGGTGCATGTGCTGTAAGAGCTTGTCTGAATCTAGACACCTGCTTCTCCTTTATTTAGAAGGGCAGTTCTGTTGAACAAGTGAATTTTTGTAATTATTTATGGTAAGGCTAACTCTAATTATAGGCTAATTGTACTTTATACCTCATTAGTGGTTTCACCTATGGCTGGAATCAATGGCAGGAATTCCACTGGCATCAGTGAGGACAGGGAGGAAACACAGAAATAGTTGCAAGTGCCTCAATGCTATTGGTTTTGTTTTACCGTGGCCTCTTACACTGTGGGACACAGCGAAATGCAGCCACGGGCAAAGGGCCTTTGGTAGGAGCACAGGAGCACTGTGCTTTCCTGTGTCACTGTGCTTTCCTGTGTCACAATAGGCAGAATCCAGATTATTTCACAGCCTCCAACACTGGGCCATGGTTATTCTTAAAATACACAGAGAACCTGAACAATTTATATCCTTGAAGATCACTGCATCTGACACTGCCTATAATGCTGACAGCAGACAGAAACATCTCAGACAATTACATTTAAGATCAGAGACAGAAAATTGCATTACTGAGTCACAGAAGCACTTCCAAGTGCAGTTCAAGCCAAACACACATCATATCAAATACTAGCAGAGATCTTCCAGGACAGCTTTTTAAGTGAAAAAATACTCTGCTCAGACCAACCTCTATGAATTAGTGACACTGTTAACTCAGTCATGTCAGCCATTTTGCAACAGAGCCCATTTCACTGCCAGGGGATGAGAAGGACACCAGCTGGGCTGGGGAAGCACACAGACACTCCTAATGTGAGACAAGCACCTGCCTTTGTTTAGCTCCCGACCCCCAGGGCTGCAGGGTCTGTTTGTGTCTTGGATTCTACACCCCACATCTCTGCTCAGGGTAACATCCTCTGCTTGCTGCAGGGAAATCTTTACCACTGAGGCTTTCCTGGCTTGGCTTCCATCCTGCCTCCTAATAATGCACAGCACTAAAACCCCCCAAACATTACACCGGGTGCCCAAAGTTCTGTGTTACATATGGTAAAATGCCACTGTCTAAGCAACAATTTGAATCAGATTCTGCAATTGTTTCTATGTCATTAAAGCATGTGCCTTAAAAGACAGCTGGGGGTGGTAGGACACAACTTGTTCTGTGGTAAAGGGCCTTTCAGTGGTCAGAGCTGTGAGTACAGCAGGACTCTCTGCCATCACCACTGAGACATCAGCACCACTGAGCAGCCACAAAGGTTACTGGGCACCTATTCCAGTTCCTTCCAGCCTCATTACAAAGGCAGAATCTGTTATCCAGGATCATGGTACAGCTGGCCCTGACACAACCAGGGCTGAATGAGGGAGTTGTGTGGGGTTTAGAAGAGCTGCTACAGCGTCTCTTTACACTATTGTAGCTGGTCTCAGGTTAACACCTCTCCTCTGATCTCACCCGAGACAACTGCGGATGTTTCTTTTTCATCTGCTTGAAGTCATGGCTCTGGTTGATTGCCACTGCTAATTAACTCTGTCCTTTATGCCAAGAAGAACACAAAGGGTACAAGACTAGTCCACAATCTCTCAATGATTTACCAAAACACAACTTCCCTCTGATTCTTGGAGAACTAAATAGTACTTGATTTGAAGATATTTTGTATGTTTAGATTTCTAGCAAGAACTTATCAATATGAATGTTTTGTATTTCTCAGAACCAAACCTTCAAGTTTAATTCTGAAAGTCTGAAAACAAAACAAAAAAGGCTTTAATATTATTCAATAAAGACACTCCAGGTGCCAACAATGGTAGGTATACACAAGTACACAAATATTCAGATGAACAGTTCAATAGAACTTTCAGATGTCCCTAGTAGAGCAAAACCCCCAAAACTAAGTAAACAAACAAAGAAAAACAAATTGTTTTTTCTTGAACCTCATAGGAAGAAGCACTAAACATTCCTGAAAACTGTGCAGTACTCAGATTCTGTGCCAGATTTTGCACCATTGTTAACTGCCTATTACCCAGTAGCTGTGGTTCTGGATGAATTATTAGGGATTTTCTTTATGGCATTACATTGTTTGCATAACATCTTTTAAAAAATCACTTTTATAGATCTCAGTTTTTGAATGCATAAAGTAATTACAATCACCTAAGTTAACACATACTACAGAAATAAGGAAAACAGACAATAAAGTAAAATAGATTATCTCATTAAAACATCCCTTAAAATACTAATCCCTGATTATTGCATTCTAATTGTAGTGGAGAGAAACCTGTTCTTCAGATGAAGTGTCATTAATGAATAAATAAAACCCAGTAACCCTAGAGTCCCACCTGTATCGATATACAGTGACATCAACTTGATTCTGAAATTCAGCTCTTTTAGGCTTTTGTAAACCATCTTTCAGGCAGGATTAGCATCACTTTTGTTGTCAGTGTTGAATTTCAAACATTCAAAGATCCCTTCGTTAGCAATAATAGCAATTAGCTCACTTTTAGTTGAGATCATGTTTTAATATAACACTAATTCTGGCTACTTTAGTCCTGTTGGATACCTGGAGAACCAGCCCAGCACCTCATGTGCAATGGCAGAGTGTGTGAGGTAACCAGATGTCATTTTTTGAACACATGTGCTTATATTTTGAGTCAGTTGCAGGCATGTTTTGAGCTTGAGTATTATATGTTCACATTGATTTTGTCATTTTCCTCTAGTTTCAATTTCTTCACTGTCTCTTAATAATTAGTGTTGAATGGCAAGTCAAACATCCAAAGTAAGCAGTTCAACAAGCCAGCAGAACTAAAGGAAGTCTCCTATAAAGCACTATCACAGAGGTATAACCCCTTCCCTTTTCTCCAGAAACATCTTGGCAGTAAAAATTACAAGAGAAATCAGTAAAAGAATCCTTCTGTTCAAACTCATGTCAGCTTAAGATGATCATAAATAAAAAATTCACACAGAATGTACAATCCTACAAGGATGGAAGTTCTTTCAGGATGATTTGGAGAAAGATCTGCTACTGCCACTGCCTGATAGACCACAATACCATTGAAATCTCATTTAGAAAGCAACATGAATATATAGTACTGAATGAAGACAAATGGAAATAACACCAAAAGATCTGAGATGAAATCTTCAGCTTTTATAAATCAGCATGGTTTCATTAGTTAGAATCAGACAATGCATGATGGGCCAGAGTTCTTGGGTTTAACAGGAAAGGGTTCTGCCAGCTTGCTGTAACCAGTTTTCAAGTGACAGAAGGGAGCACTGTTTCCTTACCACACACTGGTATTTGGGATCAAAGGCAAGTCTGATTATTTGTGGTTTAGGCCACCTTCTTTTGCTTACAAAAGAGCTAGCAAAAAGGATTAAAGTACCATTAAATTATGCCTGTTGTTTGTGCTGCTTACACCTTGCATTTCTCTATCCAGACTCAAACAGTGCTATGGAACAATTGCCATGATTGACATCCCTCACTGTCATTAAACCAGGCAGGAGTAAACTCACTGCAGTCCACTCACTCACACCAAGGTTTAAATATATCACTGCTCCACTCCACAGTATCATTTGTAACTGTTGCTACTGTGAAAAATATTACCTGTTTGGCAGACCATGCTATTTATTTATGCTATTGTTATTTATTAAACACAAAGAAATGCTCATCTAGTAAAAGCACATTACTTTAGATGCCATGAAAGACTGTTCCATAATAAGCTCTAACTAAATACATGTGAGTTTTATTGGTCTTCATCCTAGAATTCTGTCCACAGAAACCTGCTCTGAGGTGGAAATAGATTTTTGTCTGAGAAGGAAAACCTTATATCTGCTGTTATGAATTTTCTTCAGGTTTTTTGTCCCAAAATTAATGCTCTTGAAATATATAATAAACCACCATTTATTTATACCTACAATTTAAATGTCATATTAAGGGAATAAATTGTGTGTTATAAAATGCATATAAATTTATCTCCACACTAACAAAGTGTGATTCGTACAACTTACTACAACTATTATTTATAATAACAATCTATTATCGATTTATTATAATTTAAAAACATTCAAAACAGTTTATTACATAGGCCACCTGATTATACATGATCTTCCAAGGAATGGTGACAGCAAGATCAGCTTATTCAGCTTTACTGAGTTCATAGGTTTGTGTCACTAAAGGTGTTGGTTTCTGTTTCTGTAATTCAGAACGTGGTCAGGAATTATGAAACTGAGTTTACTGTCGAAAGATCACCCAAATTAGGGCTTGCTTTCCTCTCTCTTAGTGACAACTCATCTTTGTCAGAATGACATATTGTCACCTCTGATCTTTCATCTCCAACCTCCTTTACACATTCCAGAGGATCAACAGACTTAGGGAAAACAGACTCATTTCTTTTCATAAGGATTTGACTGTTGGAGTCTCTTCTGGAGAGAGACTTTCATGTGCAGTTACCTGTTAACACACTCAGAGACTGAAAGGCTGTTTTGATGGCAGAGTTGTACTTAATTAAGCAATCGTGGATTTATTGAAATAAAATGTTCTTCTTGTCCATATTATCTTAGGATATAAATAGAAAGAAAACTTTAATTAGTTAAGGAAGAAATTTGAGCCAGGTCTCAATTCAACCATTTGATCCATGAAAGTGTAACCTAAGCAGTGGTTATTGTCACCTTTTGAATCCTTTATAAGACAGAGTAGCAAGTAGAGCCAACATTACTGTTTTACCTGGTGCCTCCTCAGCGATTTTCCCTTTACTTAGCTGAGAAAACTCTAAAGGTGAGCAGCTGATTAGAGAATAATTAAATTAAATTACTGTGCAGAGCTGCACCAGTAGTAAGTACAATAACCATTGTTCTAAGATTTTTAATTCAATTGCCGGAATTACTTATGGATGGACCTTATATAGATAAGTATCAGTTTTCTTTTTATTCTTCAAAGCTGTTGGGGGAGATGACAGAAGCAAACTTTCTTGCCTTTCCTTTTCCCACTGCATCTACTGTTATTTGTGTTGCCAGATGCCAGGCATTCCAGTAAGATTAATTATTAGATTAACAGTTACATAGAGATTAAAAATGTACTGTACTTAAACAGGCTGCAGGTAAATGATAGAAAATTGATCATCACCTCACAACATGGTTTCTGTAAACCATGTCATTAAAAAGCATTATCTCAACAGTGTAGTTTTTTAAGAAGTGTACCAGGTGTTGTCATTTGTTTAGGAATAGCAGAGGTGCCAGTTTGATCAATTAGATCAACCTGGTTTTAGGGGTCTTCTTATCCTTATAGTATTCTTCAAAACACAACCAAAACTATTTGCTGCAAGATGCCTTTGCATTTCACAGCTCTGCACTGTGCTCTTTTGCCCAGGTTTAAGATGAGCCTTACAGACATCCTAAGCCCTTCTGATATCGCTGCTGCTCTGCGGGACTGCCAAGGTGAGAAAACAACTAAACCCCTCAGAATCTCTTCTTTTGTGCAACACAAGGCAAGTTTAGCTCAGTCCTGAAGGGACACTGAGCAAGTGCACACTTTAAACTGATTTCTGTAATCTCTTTACTCAGCTGCCACAAAATGCTTGTTCACAGCTTGTTTATATTGTCAGTCAGCAGCTCATCCCCATGGGATTCAGTTTGATGTTTCAATGTGGCAAATTCAGTCATTCTCTGACAGCCTTTATCTCGTGTTGGTGCTCAGAACAATCGCAGTGTAACAAAGCAGCATCCTCAGACCTTTTAGGACCAGTGAACAAAGTGGTCTGGGGTTAATTTATTTATTAATTTATTTTCAGCTCCAGATTCCTTTAGTCCCAAAAAATTCTTTCAGATCAGTGGGATGTCTAAAAAGAGCAGCAGCCAGCTCAAGGAGATCTTCCGGATCCTCGACAACGATCAAAGTGGCTTTATTGAGGAAGATGAGCTCAAGTAAGGATTTTATTAACTAATTCAAGGTTAGCAAAAAATCAGTACCTTTTCCTTTTCAGAACTGTTCTGCAAATGTGAACATGAGTTATGCTAAATGTTGATAAAACCATCAGCAGATTGTGAGAGTTGTATTTAAACAGATAATCCCTACAGAGAAAAACAAATTAGTAATATCTGCCTTTGATGCTCAGTACAGAAAAAAGTAACTCCCTGGGGCTGGATTTTGACAGCAGAATCAATTGTATCAGGGTTGGACTCACAAAGCAGAAATATATACAACTAAGATTTAGCTTATCAAAGCAGTGTTTGAAGGACTTGGCCATTGTGGCAAATTATTTAGAGATGGCTATCACTTTGATTATACAGCAAGCATAAAAAATTAGTATCATGTGAAAATCTAAATCGAAGCTGTTTTCTTCCCAGGTACTTCCTTCAGAGGTTTGAGTGTGGAGCCAGAGTGTTAACCATCTCAGAAACCAAGACCTTCTTGGCAGCTGCAGACCATGATGGGGATGGTAAAATCGGGGCTGAAGGTATTAACTTGTTTAAATACAGAACGAGGTTCCTCAGGGTGTGTTGTGATGATGTGGGATTCTCTTGTAGGCTGATGTTACACTGATGTACCTCCAGTGATTTTAATGAAACTCTTGCAGCAGTAACCTGTTTTAAATGGTCCCTGATCTTAAAGGTTCACTTCTGCAACTCCTTTTGCATGAACAAGTCAGAAACCCTCAAGGAACTTTCCTGTCACCATCACTCTCAAATTTCCAGTTGTTCTGAAAGGAAATGCCCCTTATTTCCCCTCCCACTGACTGATGTAAGGCAGCACTGGCACCACTTGTAATACACAAATGCAGAACCAAGAACAATGACCTATCTGTAGACAGGAGAACCAACAGCACACACAACAGCTCGTTAACTGGCATTTTCAACATACAGGAGCCAGCAGCATGGAGCTCAGTATTTGCTTTGCATAATAAGGAGAGCAGAATGATCAGGTGTCCCTGCTCCAGCACAAGGTCCCACAAGGGGGTCTGTGCAGGGGATGGATGCTGTTCATCTTCAGTGGCAGGTTCAGGACCTGACAGGAAGGAGCAGCTGCTCTGGGAAGCAGCAGGTTGGACTCACCACTGGAAGTGCTGGTGGGATTTACTGGCTGCTCAGTGCAGAAACCTCCTGCTCCCCTAATTCCCTAATTCTGAGCCCTATTTGTAACACAAAGCATGCTCACACGAAAGGCCTGCAGCCAATGGCACTGCCCTGTGAGAGCAGCAAGAGCCCAGGCCAGCATGAAAGGGGCTTAGGGAGGAGCACGCAGGGAATGTGCTGGCATGCAGTTTCCCTGGCTCACTGCACCAGCAGGACAGAGCTCTGCTGTTTCTTTCTTTGGAAGGATTTAAATCCAGTTCCTTAGGAACTATGCCAGGATAAACACACATGATTTATGAAGCAATCCATATACTAATAAAGTCATTCAGGATGGGACTGAGCAGACACTCTAATTCACTGAAACTAAACATTAAAAAGATCTTTCAAATAACAGTGTCTTATTGCACAACACAGTACTCAGGATCATAGCACAGGGGACTGCACAATTTTCTGGCTTTAGACTGTGCTCTGAATCAACACTTCTCAACCGCTGAGGCGTTACAAACAGATAATAAAACACACAGAGTCACTTTTCATCTTTTTTACTGCAGTCCTTAACGACTTCTTACTCAAATTCCATAGAAGCCAATCCATTATTTTTGCCTAAGATCAGTATTATGCGGAGAGAAGGCTAAAACTACAGTGACTATTTTATTGTTCTTTATAAGTGTCAGCAAAATATGACTTTCCATCTGCTCTTTAGAAGAGGGTGTTTAGGCAGTGCCTTTCTTCCATACATGTTTCTTTCCTGGTCATTTATCAGGGATCTGTTTTCTGTTTATTCCTATTCTAAATCTCTTGATATGCTACTGATCTTTTTCTCCTAATCCTTTCATGTGAGTATTTCTACTGTAAATAGTCTCTTCTCATTCACAGAATTCCAGGAAATGGTGCAAGCTTAGAGACTCAAAAGGACCAAACAAGATAGGATTGGGATGAATCTGCACGATACACTCCAAAACCTTGAAAATCAGGAGTCCCTTATTTAATCTTGACAGTGTCTGTTATTTGCTCATTGCCTTAGTAACATAATGAAACATTGATTACTAATTTTTTTTTCATTGTGTGGACCACTTACCATGTTCTAAACTCTACTTTAGCAGACACTTTCCTTAAAAATACCCAATAAAAATTAATCTTATACTGTAGATTGTGTCTGTTTTTCTGACTCCTAAACTGAAACGAGTGAATTCTTAAACTAAAAGTGTTCATCTCTCCAAGACCTTGATCTTAACAGACCTTCATACATGGAATATCTTTTGAAATTAGTGGCAGTTTCTCCTGGATTAAGCTGAAGTTCTCAGAACACTCAGAACTTCATCAAAGACCAGGAGGTCATATACAGTTGTGAGGTAGGAGAGGATAAAATCTGTCACTGACTTCCAAGTGAAGAGCACTCATACATTTTTGCTTAAGACGTGGCTTCTGCATGAGACTGTTGCAGTTTCAAAACACTCTTTTTTACATCAGTCAATTAATAGTTGAGGAAATTAAACATCACATGCTTTCCTGCAGAAAGAATTGAAACTAAAGCCATGTGGACTTGAGGTTTCAGACAACTGTGAGGTTGCCAGAAGCAGAGGGGAAGCAAGACATACCTTCCTGGTGGTATTTTCTAGCCTTCTCAACAGAGAGGATGGAGGAAGGATCTGTAACAAATACATGTTGTGAAAGCTCCAACATATTCCACCTGGTATTTCTGGGCTGTGACTGACATAATAAAAATGTCCTTCACAAACACATCCCTCTCTGGAGATGCTGAGGAAACATCTTCATGTGAACAAACAATCCAGTCATTATAACAGAGAGCTGTTCAGGTGCTCTGATGGAGCGTTTATACCCTCCCTTGCTTTCCCAGCATTACCAAAGCTGTCCTGCAGGTCACACACACTCAGCTTGCAGAGTCACCAGAACACAACAGAAGCCTTTCCAGCAAAGTGAATAGTTTAGTCACTGCAGACCCAATGCACTTCTTTTGCTGCAAACAACCACACTCAAAACCAACTGCATTTTTTCCTTTTCAGAAGTCTTTATAAATACTGGCAATTGTGCAAAAAAAACCACTAAAACCAGCACTAATTTTTTATGAGATAACCAGCTATTCCTAGAGAAGATACTAAAAATCTGAATGCATTTGTGGGAAGGACTGTGTATCTCTCAGAGGTCCAAAGTCCCACATCTTTTCTCTTACTATGCAAAAATAATACAAACTGATTAAAAAAAAAAATTAAAAAAAAACACATTGAATTTTAAGACTATTTTTTAATATTATGAAATATGCTCACCAGGTATAAATCTCTAGAGAATCACTGACTTAGAGCTACTCAGATTTACACAAGCCAGGGGGCTGACCCATGAGGAACTGAGCCATGTCAATTCTCATACTATAGGATGGATGTCACAGGATATTCACAAGAAATAAAGTGTGTTCTTGGCAATGAAATCAGTCTGGTGACAGAAGGGTTTGGGAGTAGTTCACATGTAAGTAACAAACTCCTCTCTATTTCACTGACAATTAAGTGTCCTGACCCCGACTAATCACATTACATCAAGCAGGCAAATGCAGGTGAAATAAAGAATTTTCCAGGTGCTATGACACTCTAGACTCTAGTTCCTCTCAATCTCAGCATTTGCACCATGGGCCTGGCCAAGAAACCCAAGGCAAAGTACAAATTCTGTTATTCTCCACTAAGATGTACCAGCCCGCTGGGGCAGGTCACTGGGCAGAGGTGGACACAGGATTCATGCAGAGCCCTGACCCACAACAAATTTGTGAGCAAAATCAGAATCCCCTTCGTTTTTCTGCATCTGAAGTTTTTGTAAAACATCTGTACTACAAACTCTACTTGGGTACAATCAAAAGGCAACAAACAAAAAGACTAAGGAACTACTTGATCTGACAAGTATCCTTTTAAGTAATTTGTATGTAAAGGCTTCAGAAAAATGTTGTTGATCATTACTAATCCAAAATATGTTTCAATTATTCATTCATAGCTTATTATTATGTACAAGTTCTGCACGACAGCACCAAACAGAAAAAATACACTCACTCTACTTGAGATATTCTGAGATCTCTGTAACATCCAAAGCATTGCAGTTAAAGAATCTTTTCATGCATTTTCACCAGGATAAAAGTACCTTAAAAGACCTCAAGACTACAGCACCTACCCCAGGTGATTACTGCCCTTTGTGGGAGAACATTTTAAGTAAAGGAACAAGTTTTGACTTGTAGGATTTGTGAAGTGGAAGAAATTTTGAAAGTTAAAATGACTTATCACCTCCCTGGGATCTTTGAAACACTCTATCATACTTTTGAATGCTCTTGGAGCTCATGTGAGTGACAACAAACTGACACAGAGACTTGTCTGCTCCATGGCCTTAAGCAAGTGCTCCTCCTGGAGACATGGCATGTAGAATTCCAACTGCTTCAAGCAGGGCACTTGTATCAGAGAAAGCTCCTGGGTAAGGTTTTTTATTGACTGACAAGGAAGGAAAAACTAAAGATACTCACCATATTTAACCCCCCTCTTAACATATGGACCTGAATGCTCACTTTATGTAAGAATATATTTAATGAACAGCATGGAAATAAGGACTGCCTGAACCTACTGCAGTCACCACAGCCGTCTGACATGAAAGGCAGCAGGCAGATATCAGCCACCGGCAATCATGCTTGGAGATTGCAATAGAATAACCACTTCTTCATTGCATATTGAAATTATTCACTAGACATCATTACCATAAAAAATACACTTTTAGAAAGCACCACAATACTTGTGATTTCATTAAAATAGGGATCTCAAGAGTTCCATTCCATGTTCACATTATGTACCCCCATAATACCTTGTGCCATGCTATTCTGCCTGTGAATAGTCAAAATTATAATATAAAAGAATGAACAGTAGCTTTATTCCACCTCTAAGCACAAAAAAATGCCATGCTTTAAGTAAGTCAAACTATAACATAATATTTCACATAATTCTCATTTCTTACAGTGATTAGCAGGGAAATAATTAACTTATTAATATAATTCATTTTCATAGTTGAAACCCTTTTAACAGTCTAGGCCCTTCATCACCCTCTCCTCCCAGATTTTCTTTCACACCTACTACAGACCCAGTAGTAGCAACACATTGAACTAACCAAAACCAGTATCTCAAGTTTTTTATTGCTACTCAATAACTTTGTATCCCTAATCATAACCCAAGCTCGTGTAAGGTTACCATCTCCCTTTATGAAATCCCTGACCCTGTAAAGCAAAGACGTCCATTATTAACCCATCTTTACTCACCTCATTGTTGCTCACATTCCCTGACATCCCACCAAGAAGAAATCTGGGGGAGGTGAGTGCTGCCTTAGCAGGAGCTCTGCTCCAGCTGCACTGCTGTGTTTTCACTGGGAGCCTCCAAGGCCTGGGACAGTGTTAACAAAGCCTGCAGAGCAGGGATACACAGGCATTGTGCTTTTCCCTGGATCACAGCATCATTTTGTAACTTATTTGCTAAACTAATCCCAAACTGCTGAGTCCACGCATTTGTTAACACATTTAGACCACGTACTGTCAATGGAGCAGCTATTTGAGCTGTCAGCTGTATTTATTTAAAGCTGTCAGCTCTAAAAGCCAGAGTGATTTATAGTATACCTTTTTGTTAAGTCTGCTACTGTGCAGCTGACGGAAATGCTCAAAATAGTATCCAGAAATAGGCTCAACAAACCAAAACATATGCCTACACAATACTATTTCTTACTCCTGTTATATTAAAACAAAATTGGAAAGCACTTATAAAGTTAATTGCTTGTCTCTTGATGCAGGGGTTATCCTGCAAATTCCCAATGTACTTATGCAGCAGTTTAATTTTACATAATCATGGGTTAGGAATCACATTTCAAACTCGGCGTGATCTGATGCCACCTTGCAAATGTCAAGGTGTGGTGTTACTGCACATACAATTAAGAAGATGGGATGAAACTGGAACCACAATTGAAGTTTCTTCCTGCCCTGTTAATGTGTACATTAGAAATGTAATAATTTAATTGAATCTGTTATCATTTACACTTTGTACATTCTCACAAACACTTCCACCAGAAGCTACAGATGAGGTTGCACTGAGCAGAATTACATTTTAGCAATCACTACACATATATTAATTCCCTTCCTAGGGAAAGATAGGCATGGAAACACCTTCCTTAGCAATCAAATTACAGTGAGTCCCCACTGCTGTACATGCCTCCACAGCATAACCCTTGCACCAGCACTTGTATTACAGCAGTAAAACAGGCACCCTAGTCATAGTCCAGAATCTTCATCTAGTTAAGTCCTGACCAAACACACATCTAAATATTTATAACCAATTACAGAAATATTTAAACCAACACAGCCCAAAACCTACAGTCACTGCAGTTTTATAATCTGTTTGGTAAGAAATTAATTGACTATCAATACTGCCAATTTTAAGAATTTCCATGTTTTGTTCTGAGTAGTATGAAGAAATTATGTTCCCCCCTGACATGCAGTCCTGATCACCACCTCACTCCTGCCTGCAAGCAGAGCACAGGCAAGGAGGGCAACTTGGCTTTTGGTTTGATACATTCAGTCCTGACTGGATGTCCCCAGAAATTGTCTCAGGCGTGCTGCAGCCTTCAAAAGGTCAGACTATAAAGAAAGGGCTGATCTGCACACACTGCTAAATTTTAACTCAGAGCCATAGGGTAGAAACCAAGCATTACTCTATGTGGATATCTCATCCTGACACGTTTGGCTTGATCCTTCCTCAGACCCTGCTCAGGGAAACCCCGAGGAGCAAAGCACAGCCTT
This sequence comes from Formicarius rufipectus, assembly GCA_013399695.1. Taxonomy (NCBI): domain Eukaryota; kingdom Metazoa; phylum Chordata; class Aves; order Passeriformes; family Formicariidae; genus Formicarius; species Formicarius rufipectus. Next base: position 611,608 of record VXAU01003269.1, on the reverse strand, counting down.
CCTTCATCCTGCTTTGCTGGCGAGGGCCAGGAGTACCTTCTGCGGAGGCCCCTCTGAAATGATGCATGAAATGATAAAGCAGATTCTCTCTGCAGCTTTGGAAACGTTTCCTACAACTGTTTGGAAATGCTCCATCTGTGGAGCTCAGCCTGTTGTGTCCCTCCTACCTGTCCCGTCCACACAGGAGGAGCTGCCCAGCTCTGGAGAGCAGGAAAAGTGACACCTGAGGTGGTGGTGAGTGGTGGAAAGGGACTCTGCACCCACACTGCATCCACGGGAGCCCATAGCCAAACTCAGGACCGGCCTGAGGGCTCGGCACGGCTGAGGGGAGCCAGCACATTTGTTTAGTGCCTCCTGTCCCTCCCACAGGTTTCTCCAGGCCGGGCACCGGGAGAGTTTGCAGCCGTGGCACAGGGCAGGAGCGCTGGCACAGGGCAGGAGCGCTGGCACAGAGCCGCCTGCAGCAGCCCAGGGGCAAACAGCTCCCTCTCGCTCACACCACTCACGCCTCGGGTGCAGCCATCGAACACTGCATTGCTGCAGTCCTACGGCATCTCTGTTCCACACAGGGCTCCTACTGCTCTGGGATGGGTTCTCTAGGAGCACAGCAGCTGCTGAGACTGACATGGACTGTCTGGAATGATGCTACTAGTGCTGAAAGGAAATCTAAACTAAGGATGATGACAGGAACTGAAACAATAACAAAACTGGGAAAAAAACCGCACCAAAACCTCAAGAAATACTTATTTCTATCAGATTTAAGAAAGTTTACCAATACATTCTTCTAAATGACCTGGTGGAATGAGATATTCAATTATATCTTTTGTACCTTACCCAAGTATTTAAGTAATTATGTAACCTTAATTTATTCTGATTCCTAAACTTCGTACTACTGTATAGAAGCAAAGTGGTACATCTCTTACCATGTAGCTTATTTTACTTTTAATTTAGTTCATGGTGAATTTTATTAAAATGGGAATTGAAAACTAATAGTAATGTTTATTTTATTATTTAAATGCCACTATTTTAAACGTGCCAGACAAACCCCTGAACATTAGTCAGAACAGGCATAACATACCTACTTTTGGCGAAAGGATTACCTGCACTAAGTGATGCTGGTGACATTTCCTCCCACACTCAACCTTGCTGAACTCATCTTTCAAATCTCGAATTCTGCCTCTAAAAACGAAGCGTTTCTACTTTTTCCAGCAGCCAGGGTTGGGGGGCGAACCGCGTTTGCCCTTCCGAACCGGGGCGCGGTGTCTGAGTCACCTCGGCAGCGCCGGCGCCGGCGGCGGGGGGGCCGTGCGGGGAGCCCTCAGCAGGAATCACGGACCCCTGACTGGGCACAGCCCCTCTCTGAGGGAACACCGGGACCCTCCGGGACCACCCTGCGGCGCGGGCTGCCCACCCGTCCCGCGCCCGCAGTTCCCGTTCCCACCACTCCCCTTCCCGCCATTCCAGCGCTCGCCGTTCCCGCCGTTCCCACTCCCGTTCCCACCGTTCCCATTCCCATTCCCGTTCCCGCCGGGTCTGGTGGGGGCGCTGCCGGCGCCGTCCCCGCCGTGCCAGGAGCCCTTCCCGGCAGCTCCTGCTCTTCCGGGGCGGGAGGCGGGTCCGCGGCCGGGCGGGGGTTGGTGCCGGTGCCGGGGCTGCTGCCGGTGCCGGTGCCGCGGCGGCCTCGGGCCGTTCCCCGATGGTGTCTGGCGGCCGCCCGCGCCAGGCTCAGGATGGCGGCGGCGGCGGGGGGAGCCGGCCAGGAGAAGCAGCTCGCTCCGACCCTCCTCAGCTTCTTCATCTACAACCCCAAGCTGGGCCCCAAAGAGGGAGAGGTACCGGGGAGTGTGGCGGGGCCGTCCCTGCCCCAGACCCGGAGCTGCGGCAGTCCCGGCCCGGGGTGGGCACTGGGGTGTCAGCGGGACCGCCCGCATCGGGGTCTGTCTCTGCTTAGGACCGAAAAGGAGCAGCAACCCGGGGTGTTGGCACCACAGGGCCTGTGTTGTTGGTGGGGAGCTGCACAGGCAGAAACTATGTTTTAGTGATACTGTAACTTTCTGTAAAAAAAAAAATCTCTTTCTCGGCGTGGATACAAGGTTACTGTTTAAATTCAAGTTAGTGCTAGTGTTTCCTTGCCGCTGAGACGCTTAGTAAGTAAACTCGAGGAGTTCTAGGCTCAGGTTTAGGTAAGAGCACATTTCGTGGCTCGTGCGAAAATGCCCCTGTCTAGCAGATGCTGAGCAGAGCAGTTGTACTTACACACTGAGCAGAGACAGAGCGATGGCTGAGCCCTCCGCCAGCTCCTGGCTGGTGCCACACCGGGGGAATACGGGCCGGCACAAACCGCGCGGAGTTTCGCGGAGGAAAAGTCCCGTGCAAGGGGGAAAATAACTGCTGGAAGCAGCTCCGCAGAACAGGACCGGGGAGTCTGGAGAGCAGCAGGTCGTGGGTGAATCAGCAGCGCTTGAGGCGGTGGAGCCGGGCTGTGGCTCTGAAGGGGCGGTGGAGCGATTGCTTCCCCTGTGTCCAGCTCGTGTGAGGCTCTGGTGGGGGCTGTGCTCCTCCAGGGCTGCCCACGGGAGGAGAAGTACTGACAAGCTGAAGCCGGCCCGGTGCAGAGCCCCTGGATCAGCCTGTGGTGTACCGGCACAGCTTTCAACAACTATATGTGCAACCTGAGGAACAGAGGATGTGAAAGGGGGTCTGAGGGCACTTTCACCAGCCTAGAGGATGGCTGGAGATGATGGAGTGAGGATCTTGAAAGAATGACACATGGTGGATGAAGTTCCAGTAAGGGAAATTCTGATGAGATGGAAGAAAAAATTCTTCACTGTGCAGTGGTCTAATAGGAGAGCAGGGCCCAGAAAGGTTGTGGAATTTTGGAGGTATTGAAAACATGACTTGGACAGGGCCTGGAGCAATCTGAGCTGGCTTTGAAGTTTGCCTTGCTTTGATCTCACTTTGAAGCTCAGAACTAGCTGAGAAGTGACTAGGGGCTGTGATTTCAATAGCCTTCAACTTATAAAGTATTTTGAGATATCATGGGATGACTGACTGCTTAAGTGTGCTTAAAGATGACTTTTACCCATTATTACAGAAGCCCATTTTGGTACAAGATAACATTCTGCCTAGGAAATGAAGGGACTAAAGTTAAAAAACAAACCATGAAATCAACATTCTCTGATTCTGTTAAAATGCATTTGCTTGGATTCTTTTTTCTAATTTTAGGAAGAAAAGAAGATTCTCTTCTATCACCCAAATGAAGTAGAAAAGAATGAAAAGATTAGAAATGTGGGGCTCTGTGAAGCTATAGTGCAGTTCACGAGGTAGGAGGTCTGATTGCATGGCTCATTGACACAGGCACTGTGTTTTAAACCTCTCAGCCATATGTCTTTGTGTTGTGAGTGGCTACAAATATCTGTGTCTACACATATGTTTGCTTGACAGGACCTTCAGTCCAACAAAACCAGCAAAATCCCTCCATACACAGAAGAACAGACAATTTTTCCATGAGCCTGAAGAAAACTTCTGGATGGTCATGGTACTTATGCACGTGAAATGCACGTTCCCAAACCACCATCCCGCCATGCTTTCCCTGCATTCTGCATTGTCTAATAGCAGCCTGCTCCTCTTCCTAGGTTGTCCGGAATCCCATAATAGAAAAACACAAGGATGGAAAGCCAGTCTATGAATATCAGGAAGAAGAATTGCTGGTAATACTGAACTTTCCTTTTTTGTTGTCGTTTTTTTCGAATATGTTATGTTGTACTTTAAAAATGCTTCCAGAAATATCTCAGTTTAATTCTTCTTGATCTGCTGTCAAAATGATTTTATATACATCTATATCTATCTCCATAAATGGAAAAAGGGCAAAGTATTTTCTATCAAGTTTAAAGAAGAGCACAAGATAGAGAATTATCCAAAGAAGAGTTCAAGATCATCCTGTAAACATCAGTGAAATATACAGCTGTCAGACGTTTAGCTTGGAATAGGATCTGTTTGTTCAATCACGTTCTTGCAAGATTTTAAGTCTATGTATTTTTCTTAAGTTTGAGTGTATATGTAACTACTTTCTTAAGAGTGCTAGTAATATTAATAATCTGAAAAACCAAACAGCTCATAACTATTATGGGATTTCTTGTCTAAACTGCAGTACCATTGGATCTGTTTAATCATATACAGGAAGGATATTTGGCCAGGTGGGATAATAATTAAAAAGTTTGTTATCCTTGTCCCTCTTTTTCACAATGTGCACAACTTCTGTTCCTTATTGTGTCCTAAGAAAAGGACTGGTGTCATAGGAACTCTATTTCACCAATTGATAGTCTTTTTTCATCTGAGTTAAGATGGTCACCCCATAAAAATCTGCTGTGGTGTTCCACCTCCTTCGGTCTTTGACATGGATGGAGAGATAGTTGCCAGAAATGAGTTCATTTCCACTGAGTGCTGCCCTCTGGGAAGGGCAGTATTTGTAACTGGAGTCTTGGGCATGAGTTTGTAAGGTGCTTTTGGTAGTAAATGTGAGGGAGAAAGAGATTCCTTTTACTGAAAGTGTACTTTATAAGTACAAAGACATTTCTAGATGCTGGTTGAAAATGCTGTATACCTTTTTTTTCAGACATAGATTTCTCTAATATGTGCCTTTGTCAACTCTTTGAAAACATACATTGTGTGTAGCTCAGCCAAAATACCTGTCATTCTGCCTCTGCTTCTCCTAATGTGCTGCTCTCTTCCTGCAGGACAAGGTGTACAGCTCGGTCCTGCAGCAGTGCTACAGCATGTACAAGGTACACTTCCCAGCAGAGGCTCCTCCTTGGGCAGGGGAGCAGATCCTCCTGGTACCCTTGGCATGTGCAAGCTCATCATTGCTTTGAGTCTGATCTCATTACTGTCATCTGCTCTCTGCCTGCAGCAAGGAAGAGAAAAATATTACTTTTTTGCAGTTAACTGGTCTGGTTCAATAGGCTGTTAAAAAATTAAAAACCTTCTGTAAAGTCCGAGTTTCATGGGCACTTACACTACTAAGCATTGGATATGGGTGGTGTTGGATATTATCTGTTTGAGAAAACAGTCCTGGAAAAAACCTTTTACAAAACAAGAGCATAAAATACATAAATGGCACATTCTGGCACATTCTGCATCTGGTGCCATATATCCCTGGACTCTGCAAATTTGAGATGTTTCTTCAATAAAGAAGGGGTACATTTGGATCCATGTGGAGTACAAATACTGAGGAATGGGAGCTGTATTGTAATCTACCTATATTCATAGCCAAGTTACAAGAAATTATTGTAAATGATTGCCCAAATAACTGATTTTTTTTCTTTTAACTGTTAGCTTTTCAATGGCACCTTCCTGAAGGCCATGGAAGATGGAGGTGTAAAAGGTCTAAAGGAGAGACTGGAGAAATTTTTCCATCGGGTAAGACCTTATTTTTCAGGCACATACAGTGTGATTCTGCATGGGAAATAAAATGCAGAGATCTTCTCCAAGTGGCAGCAATGTGACTATAAAACCCAGCCACTGGGAAACATGTAGTGGCAACACAAAGTATGTGATTACTCATTTTGTCAAATACTTCCTGCTTCTACCAACACAGCAGGTTCTTCAAGTGCAGTTGAACTATGGCTTGATGGAACAGCTTAGCTGGTGGATATTTTTTTTGACAAAATTGTGTTCATTCCTTGGAAATTCTGTTTTAGTGTTTGACTTGGTTACTGTGATTACAGTTTGTGCAGACCTATTTGATTAACTGCTGCAGAATCATTGAGTCTGGAACGAATCTGGGGTGGACATCCCATTCAGCTTCCTGCTCAAAGCAGAGTAACACTGAATTTAATCTCTCCTGCCCAGGGCTTTGGCTGGTTGAGCCTTGACAAGATCCAGGGATGGAGATTCCACAAGCTATGTGCACAGGCTTGAAGTCTTGTAGCACTGTGAAGTAGTGAATCGTTCAAATTTTTAACTTCTCCCGCTTCCTCCAGCCCCATGTGGAATTACTAGTCATGCCTGGGAAGGTTTCAGGAAATAGTGTCTTCATTATAACTGTTCTTCAGAATGTAATTTCAAAGCTGATGTTTTAGTGAAAGGAAATTTTGTTCTCTTAACAGGTTCTTAAAATGACACAATGTTGTGACAGTGTAAACAAAAGTACAGGCTTTGCTTGTGGATTGGGGAGGGTCTTGCTTTGTTTCTTTGTCAGACTCATCCTAGGCTCTAGAATAAACACCATTGGCAGAGGGAGTACTTTGAGGAGCTGGTGTGTGCTTCTGTCTAGACTACATTAAAAACAGACCATGGCAAAAAAGAAAGAGATTTTTATCTTTAAAACATTGTTTTCCTTTGATGTTCCTACTGAAGATAAAGCAGTAATTTCTATAGATTTGTATGACAGAAAGAAAGCCAAGGAAAAGTTTCTCTTTTTCAGCAGGAAATGAGAAATGCTTAAAAAATTGAGTCATGCAAATTGTCTATTATAACCCTATTGAACAAGTTAGCAACACGTTGCTGGCAGGCTTGGACTGCACTGAAACTCTGAAAGGAAGTGAGACTTAGATTACAAAGTGACAGGAATCTGTCACACTGCAGTTATTTCTTGTGGGTTTTTGGTAGTGTCAAACGACTGTAGAGGGAGCCATTGGATAACACATCTTTCACAGAGCACTTCATAGTGCATTTGAAATCTCTTGGTAAACGTTACAGTCTATCAAGAAAAAGAATAATAGAAATTATCTCTTCATTTGCACGTTAAAAGCTAATTACCTACTCCTATTTCTATAGTTATCTCTGCAATTAAATATTAGTAAGATAGGCTTTGCTTTCCTATACTCTCAAAATATGTTGAGCTGCCTTAAAGCTGTTATCATAATGATTACATAAGAGTAAAGAGACACCTGGACTCACATTCACACACTCACAGATGGAAGCACAGAATGGCTTGGGTTGGAAGGTTCCCTTAAAGGTCACCTAGTCCAAACCCCTGCGATAAGCAGAGGCATCTTCAACTGACCAGATCACTCAGAGCCTTGTCCAACCTGGCTCTGAATGTTTGCAGGGATGAGGCATCCACCACCTCTCTGGGAAATCTGTGCCAGTGTTTTCACTGCCCTCACTGTAAAAAACGACTTATATCTAACCTAAAACGACCCTGCTGCAGTTGGAAACCCTTGTCCTGTCACTATAAGCCCTTGTAAAAGGTCAGTCCTCACATGAAGGAGTGTGTCAGACAAGCAGAACTGGAAGGATTTTTTTTTTCTTTGATTGTTAGTCCAGATTACTGGTGAAGAGACTCAAGTTTGTCATTGAAATGTACACACTGGCAGTTTTCTGAGTCTAAAAGCCAACTGTCGTTGTTCTCTCAGTACTTGCAGACACTGCACTTACAGTCTTGTGATCTGCTGGATGTGTTTTGTGGAATCAGCTTCTTTCCTCTGGATAAAATGACTTACTTGAAAATTCAGTCGTTTATTAATAGGATGGAAGAGAGCCTGAGCATAGTCAAGTACACTGCATTCCTCTACAATGACCAGCTTATCTGGTAGGTGCTTCAGTAATCCTTTGTGTGACTTCAATTGCTCATCCTATAAATAAGTGTCAAAATAGAAAAGCCTTTGAATCAGTGAAAGAATTGGATCAGAGCAAGACAATATGAGTCATGGTACCACTCAGTAAGAAAGACATTGGTCTGAGCTTTAAAATCTTCATCCGGTATCAAATTATTACTTCCAAGCTGGCCTGGGGAGCAGCTGGAGAAGTGTCCTTGTCACCTCCACCATAAGGGCCTCTGTGTATGTACACAAGTTCCTCAGTAGGAACTTCAAGTAGAGAAGGTTAATTAAATTTAGGACTGTTCTTTATGTTGTTCTGAGCTAGAAGTTGCAATGCTTGCGAGCAGTTCTACTTTAAAATGGACTTAAGAATAGCAAACTCGATCCTTGCTTGTTTAGAATTTTTATTTATCTTCTGGCTTACGGCTAATTTAGATGTGGTTTTTATTTGGCAAATAAAGTTCTGGGATTGACTCTACTGACATACAGAAATGTTGCTGCCCTGGTTCAGTATGTGCTCTGCCCCAGTTTTGGTCAGAGGAAAATGTGTGATCTGAACGGCAGCACAAGCACCATTTGTGTTTCTTTTCTAGGAGTGGACTGGAGCAAGATGACATGAGAATTTTGTACAAATATCTCACAACATCTCTGTTTCCAAGGCACATGGAGCCTGAGGTATGGCAGTTGGGTTGGGGCTTTTGTGGGGGGCATGTGGTGGGTTTGGGGTTTGTGTTTGGCTTTTTTGTCTTTTTCTTCCTGTTTCTCTGGTACTAAGGCTAAAATACCAAGGAGAAATCTCTCTCTGCCTCTAAGCTGGGTTTTCTTGTGTGTTCTTTTCCACCTCAGTTAGCGGGAAGAGATTCTCCAATACGTGCTGAAATGCCAGGAAATCTGCAACACTATGGAAGGTGGGTTCTGTTTTACTGTCACCACCTACTGCTTCTTCCCTCAAGGGCAAAGCCTTTAGGAGCAGTGTGTGTATTTTGGGTACATATCCACACACAGTTCATTCCAGAGAGTTGCACAGCAGTTGGTGCAATGTAAAACTTGACCTCTGGAAGAAAGAGAAAATGCTTCATTAATATTACTTCAAATTTATTTTTCTTCCCATTGCTTTTAATGCACTGCACAACAAATTTGGGAATTGCTCAAGTAATTTCTTTTCAGTCAGGCACTCCAGACAAAGGTGGAGATTTAATCTAGGATTTATGTATCTGTTTTTCCTCTGTACTCAGCATGTCAGAGTGGGGAATTCTTGTACTTAGGCAGTCAGGCAGCATAATTTTGAGTAATCGTGGGTTCAGACATCATCACGAGAATTCATCTGCCTTGATTTATTGCATTCCTTTGGGATCAAGACACTGGCATACACTCCCAGTCTATGTTCCTCTCTCAAGTTTACCTGCTTTTAGTACACCACTGTTCTGCATCAAACTAGTTTGGGTACACTGTTGGACAGGAAAGGCAGGGTGCTTCCCCACAGCAACAAAAAGGGGGTTTTAAGCATAGTCACAGCTTGAGGGTGGAAAAAATTTTGTTGCTGTTCCTTTGATGATCTGCAGAGTTTTTCTTTAGTGTTATTCTGCCTTTCTGATGCTGTGACTGTAACTCTCTGGAGCATGTATGCAAATAATACTTCAAAAATATGAGAGTGCTGAGAGAATATATAAAGAGCTCTGTGCCTGTGTCCATAGCTGTAAACTCACTGTATTCAAATATATTCATATATGCAAGTAATTGCTGGTTTGGAGAACATCTCTTAAACTGGGGAAACTGAAATACAAGAATTCATCTCATCTGACCTGTTGAATTATTTTCTAGGTTTCTCACTGGACCTTTAAATCTTAATGATCCAGAAACAAAATGCCGTTTCCCTAAAATATTTGTTAACACTGATGACACTTATGAGGAGCTTCATTTAATTGTTTATAAGGTATTACAGTTTTCTTTGCAATTCCTCCACAGAATTAGAAATCTTTATACAGTGGAGACAATCATGTGAAGTACTTAGGAATTGTATACAAATTTCATGGATATGGCCAGGTTAAAGCAAAGAGATGGAAAACTGGCATTTCCAGCAACAAGCTTTAAAGCTTGAATCCTTTTTCCCCCTCTCATACCCTCTCCAAAACAAGCAGTTGTTTTATTAAAACAAAATACCATCCTCCAGTTGCTTTACATCCTTTCACCAATTTTAACCAAATTTTACTTTTTCCCTGCAACTTAAGCTGTCAGCTGAGCGGACTTAAAATCATAGCTAGACTGCAGGATTGCAAAGACATTATCTTATTGAAGTGTTACATTAAAAGTAGATATTTTAATTTAAGTGGTTCACCTATGTGTGACCTCACTGAAGTACTGTCATTTTTTTAGGTAGTTGAGATAACCTGTTGTAAATGGTTTTTTTGCTTCAACTTTTTTTGTTCCAGGCCATGAGTGCAGCTGTCTGCTTTATGATTGATGGTAAGTACCTGTTAGCATCACTTATTTGGCAAGACATAGTTAATACTAAGTATTTTCCAATGCAGCTTGTTTTACTCTTGAATAATACACTAATGAGTGTCTTTTTTTATGAGTACTTTTATCAGTGTTTCATCCTTGTTCTAGTGGTGTAAGTATCTTAATTTACACATTAAAATGCCTAAATACTGCTTCAGTTATCCACTTTCAAAATCACCCATGAGGTTTTAATAATGAGAGAAATTTGTCCTTGGATTGTCACTAATGTTTAAAGAAAAGAACAAGAGAAAGTGTACCTTCAGCTGAGGGAAGGGAATCTCATCTCTGCCTTTCCTTTGCTGGCACAGCCTCAATCCCCCCCACGCTGGAGTTCTGCCGAAAGCTGGACAGCATTGTGGGGCCTCAGCTCACCGTGCTGGCATCAGACATTTGTGAACAGTACAACATCAACAAGAGAATATCAGGGTTTGTACCACCCTTCCCTTCTGCTGCATTCCCTCCTTCAGTGGTGAAAGATTAGGTTTCATGAACCTCTGTGTGCAGAATTGTTGCAGAGAAAATAATGCAAATACAAAGGCAAATACAATTATTACCCATTGACATTCTGGCTCCTCGTGCCCCAGCTGTCAGCAAACTATTCAGATGCAAGAGGTGGAACTTCTTCCATATGTGAACTGAAACTAACTGGAAAGTCTTCTGACACTGGCCCCCATGCTGAGGTAGAGAAGTAGCAGTTCCCTCAAAATCTTTACTTCAGTTTATACTTTCCAGCTTTTCTTGAGGAAAACACAATCTCATAGTGTTGACAAGTAGCCCTTGGGCCAGCAGAACATTTCAGTTAGAAAACAAATAAATTAAAAATATTACTGTCTTTGCCCACATCCTTCTTCATGCTGATTTCCTTTGACTGCTGCTTTCCCAGGCTGCTGTTCTGTGTACTGTTCAAAGAACTGTATTTTTCACATGCAGTGGACACTGACTGCTGGCTCTGAGTATTGCCTTAGGCACAAGGCTTGGACAGAGTGTGTAACTCTTCACTCAGTTACAAACCCAAAGGCAAAATGAAGGTTTAGATATCAGAACAACTCTTGTTTAAGGGTTTCAAACAGGGATTTTAGTGAGTGGGTTATTTGATTACTATAGAAACTTTAAACTTGAGGACTTGACTTACCATAAAGTTGTATTTATTTTTGGATAGATGTGTTAGTTGAGGAAGCAAGAACAGTATCACATATGGCAACAAAGGAGGAATTCAGCCAAAGATAGGTGGGTGAGTGAACTCATTCAGTGGTAGCTTCCCAAAACAGCAAAGTCACACTGGATAGAATAGGATGTGCTTGAAATTGTGCCAATCTACTAAATCATTAAGATTGGGGTTTTTAAATGTCATCTGGGACTGGCTTTGGCAGCTTTAACTCTTTAAAAGTTTAATGCCATGGTGTCCTGATAACATGATCCAGTTTCTTGACACTGATGCATGTGGGTGACAGAGAGCAGGGGTATCTGGTTGTTTGCTGAGGTGAGTGGTGTCATCACAGTATCTCCCTGGTTCTAAATAATGCATTACCTCCGCTACCAATTGCTGTAGGCAGTTTTTGCCAGTCTGAATTTGTTGTGCCTTCTACCAAAAGCACAGATCTCTGTGACAGTTTTTATATTAACTTCGTAAAAGAGAAAATGGAGGAAGACTGCCAAGACAGAACTTTGAAAACAGTCTCTTGTTTGGCCCACACAAATGATGGGGGCAAATCTAATTGCCTGGATAAAGAAAGAGTTTGTTCTCCTGGTTGTAACAAATAACAAAGACATGAGTGGAAGATAACTTACTGATTCAAATCAGATTGGACTGGCCTAGGGGAGAGCAACAAGGGAACAAAACCGGGACAGAGAAAAAAACAACTAATTAGAAAAATGCAAATGAACTACTCCAAGGCCTTTAGACTACTTTAGACTCCCCTGTGTCTGTTTACTGGCAGTCCATGCAGCAGAAAGGGAACCACAGGCTAGTTCTGGAGGCTAGTTTGTGTTTTGTTTTGTTTTGTTTTTTTAAACTGTGTTAAAATGAAGTATGCTCTCACAAGCCTCAAAGTACTTGAGTCTCTTCACTGTGAAGATGACTTCAGGTTGTCAGAGTAAGCTTTGCACTGGCTCAGTACCCATTCTCTGTGAAGCCTGTGCTTATAGAGCAGGTCAGTATTCACAAATCACTTATTTTTCTTTTTAAATCTTCCTAGGGCTGAGAAGGAACCTCAATTTAAGTTTATCTATTTCAATCACATGAACCTGGCAGAGAAAAGTACCATTCACATGAGGAAAACACCCAGTGTATCACTTGCATCTGTTCACCCTGACCTCATGAAGATTCTCGGTGACATCAACAGTGACTTCTCCAGGTAATGCTTAACTGTTAAATAGCCTGGAACTCCTACTGTCAATTAGATTTTTTTCAAATGAGTGAAGCATTCCAGTCTTTCTGTTGATGGCTGGCTGGTCATGTTTGGTATTTTGTGTTGGTTTAGATGTAGTCCATCTCAAACAAAATTTCTGGTGTCCTTTTAAAAAAGTAACTTAAAAGAGGGCCAGAGCCTCTATTCAAGAAAAATCTAATCTATCAGAGGCTTCAGAGTAGTCATAATCAATGGGATGGGAAGCACTAAAGTCTGACTAATTTGAGGAAGTAGTATAAAGGGCAGGGAAACCTGCTTCTGCCTGTGTCACACCCACCCCTGACACAGCTGGAGGCTTCCAGGAGTGAGACAATGGATGGAGTGCAAACCTTGCAGATCTTACACTCCTGCTGATGGAGAAGGTACCTGGCTTCTTGTCAGTGGGTATCAAGTTTCAAGGAGGGAGACCCTCTGTCACTATAAAGAACATGAAAATATTGAATTATTGTGATGCCCATAACTAATTAACAACTAGTAGTTTTCCCACTCTGCTTAAGGACAAGGTTTACATTTTCATATAAGTGAAAAGAGGTTTCATCATAATATGGAACTACTGGGTTAGTGACAGCTTTATAGAATGTCTCTAGTTGTTGAGCATGGCTTAGGTCCAGGTTTAGCAATTAGTTCTCTGAATCTCAGTATCACCAAACCATCTTCATCTTTCAGTATTTGGTCATTGTGTAGCAAATCATCATTCTATGAAGTGTGTCCTTACCAGAATGGGGGAGAGATGTTTTCTTCAGAGCACTGGAGTGTTTGGCTGATGGACAAATTAATGATTTACACATTTGGGGATGTCCTGAGCAGCCACTTACAAAGCTTTTGTTCTGGACTGCTGAAAGATGGCTCAGTTAGAATTGGTGTTCTCTTTGATACTGCACAACCACAATAAATTATGACATGGAGCTGTCCTAATGATTACAAGATAAAACTGTTGAATATGAACTTACTGCCACCTTCTTTACTTCCTAAAATTTCTTTCAGAGTTGATGAAGATGAGGAAATTATTGTGAAGGCAATGAGTGATTACTGGGTAGTTGGGAAAAAGTCTGACCAGAGAGAACTGTATGTTATTTTGAATCAAAAAAATGTAAATCTAATTGAAGTTAATGGTAAGGACTGGTTTGTTTTTTGGTTTTTTTTACTTCTAAATAGTTACTACTAAAATGTATGTCTCTAGAGAAGTAATAAAATCCATTTCATAAGAAATGTAGAGTGATTGATCTTTGTAGACCCCGTGAGTTTGCCTAAGGTTTTGGTCTGCCTTCTACCAGCTGTGAAAGAACAGCATAAATATTCAGCAGACATTCTTAATTATTAATCAGTCATTATTGCTCTTTCAAATAATAGAGGAGAGCTGTGTGAGCTTAGTTTAGGAGTAATTAATAAAGGGGATGACAGGTGAGAGATGAACATATTTACATCTGAGTTGGGTTTTATTTGCTGGGGATCCAGGGGTAGGTTACTTACACATGATGTCTGGCCTGTCAGTGATCCTCATCCCGTTGCTGTCTTATTTCTAATGTGGCTTTGAGAATGATTTACTGTGACTGACAGTGCAAATGAATATTAAGAGGCAATAAGTTTTTCAATTGCTGTTTCTCATAAAGTCTGCTTGAATCCTGCCTGCAGCAATTTTAGGGCTATTTTTACAGGAGGAATGTGCTCACTTAGACAATGGGAAAGAACTAATGCTTTTCCAGGACCAAAGTCTAGCCAACCTACCTTTTAAAACTAGGAATGAGCTGCATGACTTAGAAATCTTTGTGTAATTGTCTTTCAGCATCAAACCTGCCACATAGGAACACTAAATGAGTGTTTCTGTGCCTGATAAATATAGAAGGCTTTGTTTACCAAGGAACGCAAAGCAAAAGTTTTGCAGATTTGATTTATTGTAACTGACTACCCTAATTCCTCCTTTCTCTGGAAAAGCAGTTATACTGTACTTCCTGATGTTGAAGTCAAGCCTGCTGCTGTTGCAGTCCAAGTTTGACAAGATGAATGGCCCATCATTTACACTTCAGCCACTTAGGACAACTCACCTTTCAGACCGTGTGAGATGTCAGGCTTGACTTTCTCTTACTGAAGACAGAGTGATATTAGGTGTATTTCTACATTACAAACTCGTAGGGTTTTTTCTGGTTGAATTGAATTATATTTTCTGTGACAAATCTCAGGGGTTTTTTGAGGAGTTTTCTGTAAAATATCACACTGAAGTATCTTTCCTTTTTTTTAACAGAAGAAGTGAAGAAACTTTGTGCAACACAGTTTAATAATATTTTCTTCTTGGACTGATCTGCAAAGGGCTGATTTATTGAAGATATCAAAGTCAGGCACTTGTTCAACATAAGAAGTTATTAGTCATATTATTGACTGGAATAATGACAATAGTAAAGCAATACTTGCTTTGTAAAAATCAAAATTTCTACTAAAATCTGTAAACTGACCATAAAATTTTTAAATTTTAAAAATGTTTATGTGCAAACTAATTAGAACCCAGTCTGAATTCATCTGTACCATTCCATTCTGACATGTTATGTGAATATTTTGCTGGAAAATAAAACCAATAATTGTTACACTTTTAAGGGCATCTTTTTGTTTTCCTGTGTTCATTTGCATCTTTGTGTGTCTATCTGATAGCTTAGTTCAATGGAGCTTGCCCAAGACCCTGGTGTAAAAGCAGACAGTTTCCCTCTGAAACCAGCACTTCTTGTGCATACACTTTTATCATTCTTAGAGCTTCCAGTAAGTGTTGTTGTTCTGGTGTTGGTTTGGTTTGGGTTTGGTCGGTTTTTTTTCTATTTGAAGAGTACTTGCTTGAAGCTTCACTAGTTACCAGAAGATTTCTTTTTTTTGTCAGCAGGCCTCTTGTTACCTGGGGGTGCTGCCTTCTGTGCCTCTTCCTTTGGTGGGGGTGCTTTCTTTCGGACCTCGTTCTTCACTGGAGATGCTGCCCTGCGGGTATCTTTCTTTGGAGAGGGCTCTCTCTTCTGTGCCTCTCTCTTGGGCACATGGCCCCTCCTTCCCTTTAGAGGGAATGCTTCCTGCGTGGCAGGATCCTCTGACACCTCAGCCTCTGCATTCTGGGAGGCAAGTGCTCTTTCTGCTGCAGCTGCTTCTTGTCTTCTTGCCTCTTCAATTTCTCTTTCAGCAATAAGTCTGAGTGGACAAAGTTTGAATTTAATGTACTGTAAGAGGGGAGAGACAGATTTAAACTGGCTAAGCAACTGCACCTCTAGTCCTAAGCTTAGCAGTATGAACTGTCCTAGCAGAGACTCTCTAAATACCACTTCAAGTCCAAATATGTCTTAACTGTCTTTGCCAGGAAATATCAGAGTTAAGAGTTCTGTAACCTGAAAGCAGCCTGTATTTGTTACTCCAGACAGTGGCAGAAGGCACATGAGTTACATTCTGAATGTTACTCAACACACCTGGATGAGTTTGTTTTCCAGCTCCAGTAAGCTAAATTACTTTCTTAAGCGCATTTCTCATGATTAAGAAGTTTGTTAGTAGAATATAAGAGATCACAGTACTGCAAGACAAGATTTAACACTTACTTTGCCAGGTCCACATCCTTGATCTCTCTCAGCTCAGCTAATAGAGCATCATCCTTTTGCTTTTGTGTTACTTTTTCCCTCAGCACTTTCTCATGCTGATAAGCAGGGAAGAGCTTAGTGGTGAAAAAGGTTTCCACCTGGCACATCCACACACTAAATTCCTCATCTAGTTCAGTTTTGTCTTTTCTTGCGTCACCTGCAACATGTAAATTAAACAAGTTTGTTTAGCAGGACACTTCTATTTCAAATGTGTTTTGGACTGCAGTATTTCAGCTGTGATACTCTGCAGTGGGGAAGTCTGGCTCCTGCATGGTACAGAACGTGACAGCTGAGACTCTTTGAACTGCTGCATGTGAAAGGGATGGCCCTTTTGTGGGTCTCCAGAGTGACTTGGCCCTGGGAATGGCACCAAAAGATTATGATCTCTCTCCTTCAATCCTATCAGTCTTCTGCAGTGACCTGCTGACAGCTCAGTATCTGTGACTCCTGTGCCTGGGGGAATGGGGGAACAAACATGACTACCTGCAAGGACAGAGCTGCATGTAAGTGTCCAATTGGCATGAGTGTCAGAAAACAGAATGGGGCCCACTTGATGAGTCCTGAAGAAACAGTATTTTTTTCAGATATGTAACTTTTCAGTCATCAGATTTTAGTGAAAGAGCTTGATGTCTACCTTTGTTCTGGAATTTGAGTTCTTTATCAGCAGGAAAACAATTAACAGACACAAAAAAGCAGTCCAGATGAGATCTGCTAATCAGCCATAAGATGGTATAAAAAAGTTATGAGCCTCAACATACAAAAGTGCCCTTATTGATGTCTCTTCTGCATGAATGTTGGCCTGTCCTAACAGAAGGCATCTTATCCCAGCTAACGGTGGCACATCATAAAGAATAATTCTTATAATAAGTAATGTATTTTATTTGTTCAAGACATGAAACAAACAGGCTTGCAAATTGAGCTTTTCATAAACACAAATTACAGCTTATAGATGCCTTACAAATAAAAAATGGCATTTTAAAATTGGGGAAACTATTTAAGTCAGAACTTACACATTCTCATTTAATTATGAAGTTTCATTTTCTTTTTAGAAATACTTCTGTTTTTTTAAAATCTTCCTCCAGAATTAATGTTCATTTACTGCCCTCTTGTGACAAGCTGAAATCTGCATATACAACTAAAATTTCACAGTTCAAGAGCTACATGAAATTTGTGTGTGTGCTAGTCCTAAAACAGTAGGACTACTTTACCTGCCAACTCCTTTGCTGGAGAGGAATCTTGTCCTTTTCCTGAGCTGAGTAATGAAGGATAATCTTTGTTGCCTGCACAAGTTGTGGCAAATGAGAAGACAGTCTCTGATATTTGAAGGAAAGAAATTGAAAATGATTTAGTCTTTAATTCTGTGCATTAAGTATCAAGTCTGATCTTCAGCACAAACAAATAGAGATTGTCATCTGACCTGTGGTTAAAATACTTCTAAAAGTTTGTCTATAATGAAGGCACAGTGCAGAGTTCAATCTCCTGTTTCCATGCCCAAATGAGTGGGACAGAATAGGAAGAATTAAGATATAAAAAGTCTTTAAAGTTATTTTTAAGGAAAAAGTGATAGCTTCTGATTAAAAAGCACATAAAATTCAGATTCAAACCTGCCCAGCTGTGTCCAGCAGGTATAGAAATTAAACACAAACCATGTCATAACTGCCAGGCTGAATGGAGCTGCTCTGTGTAACTGCACTACATCAGCTGTTTCAATGATCAGCTCCTGTTTGAATTGTCTTGAAAGCTGCAGAAAGAGTGAATCTCCTCTGGCACCAGTGTTTTTATAGATGTTTATGGTAATTGCAGTACTCACCTAGCAGACATGCTTGATGACACTGCTCTTTGTCTTCGTAAGATCTCAGTGGCTGGCAAGAAGTTTTAAATTCAGTTACTAAACATCTGAGCTTGTGTTCAAATTAAAAAGGGAAATCTCATGTT
This sequence comes from Formicarius rufipectus, assembly GCA_013399695.1. Lineage (NCBI taxonomy): Eukaryota > Metazoa > Chordata > Aves > Passeriformes > Formicariidae > Formicarius > Formicarius rufipectus. Next base: position 593,626 of record VXAU01003269.1, on the reverse strand, counting down.
CCTTTGAGTCATGCAAACTCCCATCTTCAAAGCTTTCTGCCAACCAAATGCATTCTGCAATCATGCCTATCTCAGAGCATTTAAATTGCAATAGTGTTTCACCTTTTCAAGTATTAGCTGGTAACACTTCAGCTTTGATATGTGCCAGGCAAGTAGGCTTATCCTATTTCAGAGCTAGGGAAAGACAGAACCACAGAGAATGAAAGCTCCTGTTCTTACCTGTTGCTTAACACACTATTGTTCTGCTTCTGAGTGTACAACCCAGCTGCCTGGGAGATGGCATCATTTATGTCTGTACCAATTATACTTCTGCTGTACTAATGAAATGTAAACCCAAGGAGAATTTTACCCTCAGTAATTAAGATTTTCTTTTTGTCTTGGAAAATCTGGCTGTTTTAACTGGACCACTTCACTGTGCAACTGTGCCAATGCCTGCAAGGGAATGGGTCCATAGGATGGGAACAACTGGCCAAAGAACGGGAAGTGGTAGTACACAGTGGCATTGCTGGCTTACACACGGTGAAATCAGGTGTTTGTGAATGCTCTTTGAATTAATAAAAATACTTTCACCTTGTGCATAATTCCAAATAATAATGTTCAGGAAACAGAACATTTGCAGGGCCTGACTTCACCCTCTAGGTGGGCACATAATAATATTTAACAGGACTGCACCAACTTTACCTCAGACAGAGACCATTCTGAGCACAGGGTCACAGTTGAGGTTCCCCTGGAGAAACTGCTGAGTCTAAAGCTAGTGCTGCTCTCATTATCCTTAGCTATTTTCTCCTTGGCCATATCATGGGTAATGTACACCACTGCACATTCCAGAAGAGCTTCAAAAAATTCCAGAAAAACCAGCTAGAGTAAAAGAAACACAGTGGTTAAATTCATTCATTTTTGCAAAATCTCTTCATTAACAGGCTTAGGTAACTGAGTAAGCAAAGAACTCAGAAGTGATTGTGAAGCCGCGCTGGCTTCACTTAACTAGTCAAACACCTCTTCTTCTGAAGAAAAGTTGAAAACAGCCAAAGCTCAAAAAATTCAGGAAGTGATAAACTGTGTTACACCTTACACAAGTCATACCGAACTAAAATACTGCATTGAGTTCTGTTTTATCTGGAGCTGTAAGAAATTTCTCTAACAAGCAACTCACAACTATAGCTGTTACCTGAAATGTTTTAATTGTACATGGTGCTTCATGAAACCCCAGGAATGGGTGTAAAAGGATCCCTTGGTAAGCCTTACACTATGTGTTCAGTATTATCAGATACTGTTTGAAACAAATTCAGTCGTGTCATTTACAACAGACTGTTGCTGAGTAAGAGCCAATTCTTGAAGGGTGAGGACCCTCCACACTGGGCCAGCTCCCAGGGAGCACAAGTCACTGCTCCCTGCAGTCACTGCTCAACCTCACTGAGGCTCCAGCACTTCACAGAGCACTAACTAGGTTTCTTGAATCACCAGGTTTTCAGGACCAGTGAGTTCACACCTTAATTATCGATCCACCTGAACAGCCTTGGCAGTTGAAGTGCAGAGATTGATCTCTGTGTAATCACTACATGTACATCTTGTCACACACATCAGCTGACCCACAGACAGAGCAGTCTCCTGGAAATGGTATTTCCCCTGTGGGTTATGGCACTCCTAAGGAATTACCGGGATGGTCCAGTATGCCAAGACTGCGCTGAGAAGAGTAGGATAGTAAGAAAAACATAGAAGTGCATGAGCTGAACTAAAAGATACAGGTAGAAAAAAGGAAGACAAAAAGAGAGGCTCAAGTGTTTTCTTTTTTGTTAATAAATTAATTCATTTTCCTCCTGTTCCAGCAGGTAGGACAGTATTTGCAGCAGTTTTTAAAAACAATTTTAATTGTTTCTGCAGCAACAAACTTTGCTTTTTTTCATACACACCTCCAGATCCATGTTGATACTACTCTTTGCATGTAGAGGGGCACCAACTTTGACAATTATTTCTGCAAGTCTTGTAGCAGTTAGTTGTTTGTTGAGAAGTTTAAAATCCTGGGTAAGAGTAAATGTTACATGTTAACAGTTCTTAAGGCATTCCCACATGGACCTAATCTACCTCCCTTTAAAGCCTGTGCCAAAATCTCTGGTGGTTTCAAATGATACTTCCACGTACACAATTAACAATAGAGAGAAATTCTGGCCCTGCCCAACTTTCTCTAGATTGCAAAAACAGAGTAAAAAGAGATCTTGTGAAAGCTCATAAACAAAAAAGATAAAAAATTGTAATTTTCCCCTCTGACTTTTTTTTTCCATGAAAAAATGGCTTGGATTTATAAAGTGACAGTCACTCAAATCTCAGGCATATTAATGGGAATTGTTCCCTGGCTTCAGAGCAATCTTGTTCTGTCCATGAATTACTGAATTTTAGTAAAGAATGTCATTTTCATCTTGCAGTAAATACATCATTGAAATGCTTTGCTGTTTTATTTCAATAGCTGCCATTCTTCGAGTTCTAACAATAAGACACATTCATATATATATTTTATAGGGACACAGAGGGGAGCAGAAAAAATATTTATATCCCATTAAAACACATTTGTCTAAGATTTGATCATCTGAAATGATCAAGTACAAAATTATAATTCAATCCTGAAAAAATGCATAAACAATTTCCATAGAACAATAGTCCCTTTAATGCCTGTTGGACAGTTTGCACAAATAACATCAGTCCTACCTTGTCAAGTGTACAGAAGCCCTGGAGAGTATTTTAAAATCCCCATATAAACTGAACAAATAATGCACATATAATCACACAAAACAGAAAAAATTAGATCATTACATCCAATATCCAAAAAATTTGCCTCATCGTCATTGTGGGTTCAAACGGAGGTTTGACACCTGGCCTGTGAAAAGCTCTGTATATCTCCCAGCATTTGTCAATGTAGCTCATGGCAAGAACAGTATATCTTTCTTCAGAAAATAAGATACCTTTTAAAAGGAAAGGGAAAAAAAACAGTTACAGTAAAACTGAGATGTATGTGGTACTAATGGATGAATTCTGCACAGAAGAAATACCATTGCTTACCTTGGACACAGCAGGCAGCAGGAATAACATTCCTGAACATCATATCTAAGAAACACTTCTGCAGATAAGGACCTTTCTCTCTACAGTTGAAACAAAAATACTTGTCTGGGAAGATTCAAACTGATTACACTGAAATAAATCTCACTAAAAGATGGAACTTACTTGTGTTCTTCACGATAGATATGAAATGCCAGATGAATAAGGTAAGATAAAAATGTTCTGAACAGTAATATCTCATGTGGACAATGGATCTCCAAAAGCTGTTTACCACCTGAAAATTTTGAAAAACCAATCTCTATTATGCTCACATCTCACATTGCTTATGGGCATATTGATTTGTCAGCCTTTCTTATCCTTTCCCTCTCTGCCTATCACAAGGGAACAACACTCCTGAAAGACTCAGACCAGACACTGCACCACTTCTAAACAAGCAGATCAAGGGAGAATCATCCACCTACAGCTGGAGCTTAGATAATTCTCTCTTTCTACAAATACATCCATTCAGCATAAACAGAAATAAAAGCGGATGCAAAGTTGGAGTTAAACACTTCACATACTGCGGACACTGCAGGTCTAAAGGGAAAAAAAAAACATACTATATGCAAACCAAAGTTAAGAACACAGAAATAAAAAGACCAAAAGACTTGTCTCTCCTAATTCTCCTTTTCTTAAAACTACATGTAATGGCAAGATTAGGGATGAAGACAATTTTTGAACTGATGGCTCTTTGGTGTAATTGTTCGTATTCTATTTTAATTTGGTGTTTTCTCACTAAGGATCAGGGAAGTGTTAATGCATCCACTGAATACTCACAGGCACAGAGCCACTGACTCAGGGCCACTTCACCACCAGAGCTGAGCTACCAGTAGAACTTGCCACTCCAGATACTGAAATTCCTAGATCCTGGACCCCAATCACCAGAAATACAAACCTCTCACTATCCGATCCATTTCAGCAAGAGTCCTGTGGGAGTGATCAAAGTGGCAGTCCTTCAGGAACCTCCAGAACTGGAGCTTAGTCATGAAGAAAGTGTTGTCAGGAGAATGAACATAGCCTAAGGCACTGTAGAAGACGTAGACTCTTCTCAGTTCTGTCATGTGCCTCAACACAGCACATTCTACCTAAACAGAGCAGGACATGTTTACAGCATTGTCTCAGAGCCAGCAGAGATCAGCCTGTATTGATCCTGTAACTGGGTAGATAATTTTTTTGACCTTGCAACTTCCAAGAGCATATCCCTGGCTAAGTGTTCACAAAAGTAGTTATAATACATGGGGTTTGGTGAATGCCAAAAGTAAATCATCCTCTGCTAGCAGAAAAATCCCAGAGTAGCTAAAGGTAGTTGCTGAATGCCCTTTCAGATATGTTAACCCATTTTTGTTGTTTTTTAGTGGAAGCTCAGAAGAGCAATATTGTTGATTTGTTCTTTTTGCTTCTCTGTATTCATGGCCTTTAGATTTTCAAGTAATTCTTTAACAGAAAGAGTTAGTTTCATACAAATAAACCAGAAATAAAATAATATGCAAGACACTGCAGGGGAAAACTGCAAACATCAAACAGTAGACTCTTACTTGGTTAAATTCTTCCTGTCTCTCTTCCTTTGGGAACAAGTCAAGCACTGAAGATATATCCAACTCAATATCTGAGCCCAGAATAGAAGTATTTTCCAAGTCATTCGTGATTGTGGTATTTTCTACCATGAAAATAAAATAAATTAACACACATAGAGAAAAAGTAAACCACACATTATTCCTTTTCTTACTTTGAACAACAGATTCCTTTAAAAGGAGTAGAGATTTCATAATCAACAGCATAACACCTGAAGAGTAATTTTGTGAAAGCAACCCCTAGCCAATAGAAAATGCAGACACCACGTAAGTTATGAAACTTTCAGACAACAGTGTTCCAAAAACATTACAAGATGTAGCGTAGTTGCGTCACTCAAGCATGGAAGCAAAAGTCATTAATTATTAAGATAACTCCCATTTTTATCTAAGTTCTCTGAAGAAGTATGTCTTGTTCTTGAGTAAGTACAAATAGCTTCACATTATAACAAAATGGAACAACAGCAAAATATAAACTGAGTAAAATTTGTTTTGTTAAGCTCCTTACCAGTGACAGAAAGAAATCCTGCACTGATGGCACTCAGCTCTTCTGTGTTCACTGCATTCCCCTGAAGAGCAGGACATTCAACCAGACGATCATCCACGAACCGTCCTTCGTAAGTATGACCATTCTTGAAGACAAACTTGCCCTGGAGACAGATTTAAATATGAATATAAAACAAAGATCATAAAAAATAACACTAGTCAAATTTCCTTTTCAGAATCTTGGCTAAAATGCAGTATATGAAATAAAATATGGCAAAATCATTTTTCCTACTCTCTTTTATAATGCACCTTGTCACCTGTTGACTAAGTACACTGTTTGGATGAAGAACTGCCTATGTATCTGATTTTGAAAAGTATTTTGAAGAAAATGCATTTCCTCCCATACAGAAAGACTTGTTTCCAATCCTTAGTTTGCACATGTGGCACTCCACTCACAGTTTTTTTCAAAAGCCTGTTTTATGTAAGAACCTCTGTGCAGGGACAGCTTGAAATTCATCAGCTCCAAGTGGAAGTGTGAAATACTAACCAACCCCTGCAAAACTCAGGATGTACCTATTGCACTGAAAATCTCCACAGTGGAAAGTATTTATTTATACACACAACACACAGAGAGTCAATCTGTGGCCCAGCAAGGTCCTTGGAAGGACTCCCACTGCCCTTTTTGGTGAGATTCCCTCCACACTGCAAACTGAACTTAGTTTTCTGTACAGAAATCTGGAGAGCCACTGTGCAGGGCAGAGCAGTCTGCTCTGCTGCTGTGTGTGGTTTTGGCAGTACTCACCTTGCCATGCTTCTTATTACAAGCCCACTGGCCTTCGTACACGGCTCCACCAGCGTAGATGAACTTCCCATACCCGTGTCGTTCCCCTTGCACAAAATCCCCCACATACTCATTCCTCAAAGGATACTGAGACAGAGGCGCTCTCTTGAAAAACCACGTGTGGGTGCCATATCCATGCTGAAAAAAAATGTATGTGTTTAGAAAAAATATCCCCAAAAGAGCTGCTGTTGTTCTAGGGCCAGGCAGTTCTCTGAAACAAAAGCCCCCCGGTGATTGCTGCAGACCAGGCACAGAACTCTGCTCTGCAGAGGTGACTGGGAGAAGCACCCAGGGGATACATTGAATCAACACATCCGGGAATAAGATTTATCAGTCAGTCATCCTTCCTGCCTGAATCCTTCTGCCTGTAATCCTGAACACCATGCCAGAGAGGCAGAATGTTCCAGAAGCTGGACTCCTTGGCAATTTGATGCATGAAAAGACAGAGCAGGTAGGTGACATTCTTTTTCTGACAGAATTATAAAGAGAAGGAACAAAAAAAATGTCACTAAATCATCTTCCATCACAAAACTTTTCCGAGAGAGAAGAGTGTGGTTTAATATTTTAGAGGTGACACAGAAGTAAATTATCATATATACTTACTTCTGAAGTAGTATCTCAGGCTAAGTATAATCACAAACACTGAAATTCTTTAATTTTTTTTTTTTTTTGAAAAATGTTTATAGTTTCCACTAGGGAATTAAATCATGATTTTATAAGACTACATCAAAAGCCTTTTAGCAATTTGAATGTTCCTAACATGAGAATCAACTTACAATAAATAGCATGTTTCCACTATCTCAATGGGCAAAAATCATACAAAGCTCCTTTGATATTGTACAGAAGTCCCTGTCCAGCTTTCCTAGAGCAGTGGACAGATGCTGAGTCAAAGAGAGGTTTCTGGTGAAGAAATGAATACCTGTATGCCATGCACCCACTGTCCTATGTACTCTTGATTAGCTGTCAACCACATCATTCTTCCATGTCCGTGTCGGACGTTTTTCTCCCACTGACCTTCATAGACATCTCCAGACCTATAGCTGTAAGAAACCAATAAAAACTAATGACTCATTCATTCTTGATTCTCAGCTGATCTTATAAAAGGCTTATGCAAAACCTCAGTGCTAATAAATTTAGAATTTATCAATGCTTAATATAAGCATTAATTTGAGAGTTGGCTCACTGTGATGTGGACACAGAGGTTTGACTGTAGCCACTATTCTCCCCCTATTTTTAACTTACAAACCACTAAAAATATTAACCAGCTCTCCCTCTTCAAAGAGTCTTGGCCATAGCTGGTAAAAATATTTGTTCATATGTAATTCTACACATAAGTAATTTAGTTATAGAGCAGCTCCATCTGTTCAAATCAACTGAGTGTGTTTTTAATTATTGCAGTTTAGCAAAGCTGATTCAGGATTTTGTCTTTAGATATTCTTTTATGTGAATGATCAGTAAAAATACAGCACATATAAAAATATTTGTGATAAAGGTCTGTTTTATTATTATGAAGCACTTTGCATATTTTTTATTCCACTGCACAAGGTACACACTAGTATGAATGATAGCATTTGTATCCATTTTAATCACCAGGAGAAACTATGATAATACACATGAAATAAAGCCCATGAAGATAACAAGTGTTGTCATGTTTACCGCCTCATTCCCCATCCTTCTCTGACGTTATTGACCCATTCACCGGAATACCAAGAGGTATGTTCCTGATCAAAATAAATGATACCCTGAAACAAACAGCACAGCCCATTAAAATTCCTAAATATTCATCTACATGAATAAAACATCACATACAAATTATGTAAGACACACGTAATCACACTCTAATACTTATAGTCACTTTGAGACACTGTACTGAAAGCAACTGAAGCGATACAATTAAATAAAAAAGTAACTTCCTTTGATGAATATTAGTTAAGACCTTAAAAAACACCAAGTATTCAAATGAAAATCATACTACATTATGTCAAAGCCAACTGTATTTTTCAAACCACTTGTAAATACTTGAAGAGAACTAACTGTGGCAACTTAATTCTAGTACTCGCTCTGAGGCAGATCAGCTTTTTGACCCACTCACTTCCACCAGGAGCTCTACAGTGTTAACTGCATTCACAACTTCAGAAAAAATCCTTAGGAAAAACAAATCTCTACACAGCATAAGCCAATGCAACAGAACAAAACACTCTTGCAAAACCTCTACACAATGACACTTGCTGTTCTTGAAGGCATTACCTGAGCCCATGCACTCACTTGGTTCTTACCTACCTTTCCATGTCTTTTGCCATTACACCACTCGCCAAGGTAGGAAACAGGACGAGTGCCACTCCTGAAAAATCCAAATCCATGCCTAATTCCATCTTTGATTGATCCTTCATAAATGCTGCCATCTTTCCATGTGTAATGGCCATGAAACATCTGCACATTCTTAAGAAATGTTCCCTGAAAGGTTCAATTACAATATTAAAATACCCGAGACTAAACCCCAACAAGTCAAGCTTGTGACTGAAATCACTGCCACAGGTCTGCAGTTGTCACCTGTACTGTACAAATTACTGCAACTTATTTACTTTCCTTCAATTCACACATCTAATTGGGTTTAATTCTGCCCAAGTATAACTTAAATTGTACTTTACCTCATACTTTACTCCATCAGCCCATGTGTAAGTCCCCTCTCCATTCATAAGCCCTTCAGAAAACATGCCCTTCAAAATGAAGAGAATAGGATCATTTGCAATTTTATTCTTTTCCCAAATGAAGCCCACAGTAACAGTAAGATTTCAAAAGAATGACATATTAATTCCCCTCCAGCTAGTTTTAAATTAAGAGTTTTAATATAAGAAACCAAAAGAGCTTTCAATGCTTTTGAGGGCTCAACCTCCACCTACATTCAAAGAAATAGCCTGCCTGTTCTAGAGATAGAACTTGGTCCACCCAGTACTATTTTTTATCTTATACACTCACCTTGTATGTATCTCCTCCTTCAAAGCACGCATATCCTTCACCCTCATACAATTCACTGACTTGTTCACCTTCATAGCTACGAAGAAAGCAAACTAAAGATGAAGATTTCAAATCACTGACAGTAGATCTAAAGTACATATAATGAATGACCTTTGATTTACCATGGTCTGCACAAAGGTCTACACAGCTCTTGAGTCTTGTGTAGAAAAACAAACCAGAAAATTTACACTTTTCTGAATCTTCCTTGCAATATTTCATGTAACTGTTGTGTTGCCTCCGACCCATATTTCTTTCAATCAAGATTTAAAAAAATCACATTGGTATCATTTACTAGCTTACAACCAGGAATGCTGGTATGTGAAACATTACATACAGTCCCTTTGTAACAGCAAAGGATTTTGTTAACATTGCCATTCACCTGTTTCCTCAGTTTAGGCTATTCTTAAGTGATATGAGCAACCCTAAAAATTAAAAGGCAGCAACAACTAAACATTACATGATATAGCTACATTTTCTTCACCGTCTGCTTATTTAAACTTCACCAAAGGTGAACAAGCTAAAAGAGTGAGGGTTTTGCATCCTCCTGGGATGCAGGAAGGCAGCAGAATTGTACATCTATGTCTCACAAGGTGTCAGTGCTACTAGGCCTGAATAACCTGATTCTCCGTCTCAAACACAGTCAAACCTGTGTTTGTATGACCCTGGTTACAGCAGAGATACTTGACTGAGAATTCCTGGCTCCATGGCATTATTTGTAACAAGCAAGTATACCTTTTTATAATAACTTGAGCAAGAATAGGCTCCTCACGGTACCGAGGAACAGGTGGGACTGGAGGCTTCTCAACCTCCTCTGGGACTGCCTGTGTTTCTTCCACGACACTCACTGAATCAGTCTGCAACTCTGTCAGCACTGTTAGACCACCCTCAGCTGGAGTATCTTGTGCAGGAACAGGACTGGAGACAGATTCCTCTGTCTTCCCACCATCTGCCTTCTTACTGTGCTTCTTCTTGACATCTTTTTTCTTTACATCTGTCTTCTTGCCCTTTGGCATAGCTGATGAATTATCTCAACGTGTATTTTCCTTCTGAAAAATGAAAATTTACTTCTGCCTTATGTAAATACTTTTACTCTATAAACTAGTTGATAAAACCCCTCAAAACACAGCTAACTACACAAAACTCCAATCTTTCTGTAATTGCTGTACACACATTTATTCCTGTAGCAGCAACTCCTCAAGACAGTGGTGTCAGTTTGTTGCAGGCAGGCTATGGGGTTAACAGGGAGCACTGCTGGAGAATTACCTGAGAGTCCTCTATCTAAACCACTGTGATGGAAGTGTCAGTAGACCTATTTTTGCTACACGGAGATCTCCATTTTGATTAGATTTAATTATGTGGAAAAGTTGAAAGCCCCTTCTCAAAGATAGGAGTTTGATGAGCTTCTTGAAAGTTACAGCCTCACTAGTACCATTGATGTAAGTTACGAGTTGCAGACTGCACAACAGAGCACAGCCCCCGCATCCCGTGGTTACCTCGCCAGCTGAGCGCCAGCTGAGGGTCACAGGACCGTCCGAAGAGCTGCAAGAGCACCTCCCACCCATTTCCCAGACGGGTACCACAAGCACCCACTCCCCGAAGTGGCGGGGACAATAGGGACAGGCTCAGCCACGGCCGCTTGCTCACCCCTGAGACCGCAGCACCGAGCCCTGCGCCGAGGGGCCGAGCGGGGACGCGGGGGCTGAGTCCTTCGCGGTGCCGGTGCCGAGCCGTGCCCGGGGGTCGTGCCGGTGCCGCAGCCCCCCGTGCCCCGTGCAGCCGCAGTGCGGCGGCGGCGCTGCCGTGGCCATGGCGACGCCGCCGCTTCCGCGGCAGCAAGGGGAGGGGTGAAGGGAACACAGTCCACACACACAGATGTCTTAGGTCACGTCCCGGTGGTACCGAGGTGGAAGAGTGTAGCTGTCTGCGTTAATGGCTTCTCATTCAGCAGAATTTGGACTGACCTGATGGTGGGCAGTTTTGCATTCACTGTCAGAAAAGGAATCCCTCTTTTTGAAACATAGGTTTGGAATATGGAGGGGAACAAGGCCAAGTAAAAGGAAATACGCCAGAAGAATTATTCAAGCCTTAAACACAGACACCAGTAAGTCAATCATTAAACACAATATTAATGCTTCAAGTAATTACCTAATGAAACACAGCTTTTGTATAGTGAAATAAAGTATTTTATATACTGTATCATTTCCATTGTCTTTATCATATGCAGGATGTAGAAATATAGAAAGCTAATATTTGTTTTATGGCATTGCTAGAGACTTAAATTCACATTCCATTTCATTTTAAGAATCAGTGTATTTGCTGTAAATGAGGTTCACCTACTCCTGATCTTCATATATAAACATTTATATTTATTTTATAAAAGTTTTGATTGCTGCACAAATTAATACACAGTACACTGCAACGGAAGAAGTTATTTACACATGAATTGCAGTATGCTGATATTGTTGACTTCAGAGGAGTAACAATGGAACCCTGCTGAATGTCTTTCAGTGCTATTGTTTCCAACTTTGAAAATTGGCTAAAATCTTTTTACTCAAAAGAGTCATGATAAAAGTTCAAAACATCGCCACGAATTAAAATTAACAATATTAATAAGCAGAAACTGGCTTATTCTGATGAAATCAAGTCTAAACTGACTATGTGTCTCATTGTAGGCCTTCCATGGGGGCAGTTCCAGGGATGCTCAATCTCACCCATATGGGTGATCAGTTTTCTCATCTCCTGCATATTCAGTGCAGTTCCAATCATCACCTGCAAGTAAAGGAGAAAAAATAATTATTTCCTTTCTCCATACTGACAGCTGACACAGACCATAGCAGTACTTCAGCTGCTGCAGTAAATCAATTCTGTGCAATGCACTAGAAGCAAAAAAACCTACCAGAGGATCAGAAGACAAAATACACAGAAAACAGTGTTGGTAAGTGCACTAATTTAGAACAAAATAAAAAACTAGTAGAAGTGTTTCCTAAGTTCCACTAGATAAGAACATGAGGAACAGGACAAGGGACATTAGCTGTTGACAGACAACAGTAAATAAACACTCCCACAATACATATACAGATACAGCTACCTACGATACATCAGAAAACCTATTTATTGGAAATCAAACATCAAGTGCAGTACTTACAGACTTCCTGCAAGCTCGAGAAGCAAACATCTGTCTGACCCTGGAGGGCCTACACATCACTCCAGGGCAGTCACTTAACATGAAGATCAGCTCATCTATGTCTTGGGGACCAAAAGTCCAGTTTTTGCTTGTTGGCAAAGATACCAGTTTAACTCTTTGAGTTACAGGGGCTGAAAATTTGTAATCATAATAAAGAAATGGGACAATACAGGAAATTACCTTTTCTTGAGAGAAAAATTGAGAAACTACTTTTAAACACTAATATGTTATGTGCATATATGCTAATGTCTAAATGTAATCTCTTGATAGATGCAATTAAGCAACCAAAGCGGTAACTATGGCAGATGTGCTCTTAACACTGACAAACAAATTGCTTGCAAACTTACAGCAGATAGATCTAAATTGCTGACAAACCCTCCCATTTCAAAGAACAAATGGTTTATGAAGCTATTTTGAGGTTATATGACTACAGAATAACTAAGGACTTACAATGGTTAGAGATTGAAAATTAATAGCATTTTAGACCAAAAGGAAAAAAAATCCCAGAGATTCTGTAATGAAACGATGAAAAAAAAACATGTAGTGACTTCCCAAACAGCAAAGTGGTACCACACAGCACTTCCATTATCCTCACTAAAAACAATCAGAAGCTTGCAGGTTACAGAATTTGCTCAAAAGTACAAAGCAAGTCCATGCTAAAGCCAAAGCAAACCGAAAGAACATCACTTACCAATAGTATCTATTAATATTAAATTACTACATTTATCACTTGCCTGCATCTAACCCTGCTGGGACCAGCAAGTGTACTAATGATTTTAATGTAACATATCAGAATATATCAGAAAATACACATCCAGTCGTACAGTCAGACTCCAAAGAGTCTTCAGAACCTTCTGTAAAAAGTTGGTAAAATAAATACTCTACAATGTTCTGTTAAATCATGCAAAGAGATCACAGAATCATAAAGTCTTAAAAACCAAGCAAACCATATATGATAACTGTTTAAAATTTTGTGAAAACTACCTCCATGGATTTTTGCCTAAGTCTAAACCATTGAACTTTTTTACTTCAAGCAATTCTGGTCCAAACTCACCATTTTCATTTATGATAAAATCAAACCCATTTTTTTGGAATATTTCCAGGTTTTCAATCAGTACAGTTTCATTTACTGCTGTTAAATTGAGATTTTGAGGCCTGAAAGAGACAGAAAAAGATGGTACTGCAGAATTACACAGTGCAGAGCACTTAAGGCAGCTTTCAGAAGCCATCTAGAGATATTAATACAGAGCTCTCCATTAAAACATTTGTTAAAAAAAAAAATCTCACTCCTGAACAGTTACTTCCAAGTGCTACTCAGCAGAATTAAGTCAGCTGGGCAGCATTTCTTGTGCTGGAACATTCTCCAAGATCCTCACTGGGTGACCATGCTTAACAACTGTGGCTTGCCACATGAGCCCACTGTCAGATCTGACTTGCTGCATAGCTGCAACAGCATCCAAGGAATTTATTTTTCATGTGAGGATTGACTCTTTGAAACCCTGAATATAGAAACAATTTTAGTCTCAAGTGTTCTGAATGTAATTCTACATAAATATTATTACAGTTATCCTTCTGAAACACTGAATTAATCCGAAAAAGTGTTCTTGTTAGAACACTGGAAATACTTACACTATCAGCTTCTGACCTTGGAGAGCAGTGTGTTGTTGCAACACCTCAAAGTTGTATTTCTCATCAGTAGCATGTTGGTCAATTATGAAAAGATCAGAATTCAACTTTGCTATTATAAATCCTAAATTGAACTGGCCAATGATCTCCATTTTTGCAAACATTTCTTTTCTGTATACAAAAAATACAGATTACAAATTACACCTTTTCAGTTATCGTGTTAGACTGTAAAACTTAAAAACATATTTTCCTCCCCTGAAGAACACACATTAAAAAAAAAAACACATTTAAGCAGGCTATAAATGTGAAATAGTACAGTTATCTGGAATCTGCCACTGACTGATGAGACCATATCTGGCAGAACATAATCCGTCATTAAGATAGGACCCATTTAGGATTCTCCAATTTGTCATAACAAAACCAGAACCAGGCAGTACAGCAAAAGCCCAAGTGAATAATACTGAAGATGGAATTGTGGGTTGGAAGGCAGCTTCTTAATCTGCCTTCTTTTCACAATTAGAAGACTTAGTCCTAATACATTTTTTAATCCAAATATTAACAAATCACAGACTTTCACTGTCCAGTGACCACTTGAATGTAACTTATTTTTCCAGCCATGTCTCACCAAATTTCACTTTCACATGGAGAAGGAATGAACTGTGAAGTCTTTTCAGTACTTTTTCTGTCATGAAATTTGGTGTTTCTCTGCCTGCAGCGCAATTTACAAGGCTAAATGAAGCCAATTCTGTGTTGTTTGTGGCCCTTTTAGTGTCTTTTTCCATATTCTAAGTGGAAAAATTCCACTAAGTTTGCACTTAGTTCAAATAGGTGCTCTGTCAGTAAAATGATTCATCAAATAGACATTTTAATTACATGAAAGACAGACCCAAAACCAGCAGTTACATGTAAGCCTCCTGCCCACCCCCCAAGACAGGTCTTGTAATTTTCCTTAACTGATTTTATTAATTGATGAATAAAACACATTAAGAAAGTGAAAGCATAAGTACCTGATCTCTTTTCTTAATTCATCTTCTGCTACTTTATTGTCCCCAGGACTAATTTTTGCTTTAAATCTTCTGTAATTTTCTGCTTCTGTACTTTTCTGTTGTTGCTGCATTACCTTTTTTACCTTTTCTGCCAAAACCTTCATAGAGAATTCAAGAGGCACAATTTTCTTTTTCACTTCCACCAGGACATCAACACTAGTGTTCTTCACTTCAGGGTATTTACCTGCCTCAAAATCATCTGCTTTGCTTTTTAAGTTTCTGCTTTTAAAACGTTTTACTCTTGGAGAAGAACTCTTGGCTTTTTGAGAGAACTTACTTTGATCAGTCCAGTCATTCCCTTGGTCTGACTCAGGTTCAGTGCCCAAGACCTGAACATCACAGTCCAATGATTTCTCACTACATCCAGCAGTTTTAAGACATTCATTTTGAAGTTGTTCTTCTGTGCTACAGAATTCTTCAGAATCAATGGCACTTTCATTATCGATGCAGCCCCCAACTTCAGGTGTACTACATCCAGCATCTGATCCAGAAATGCTACAGAATCCAGAATCTGCATTATCTTCTGGTTTTCGCAAATATCTGCTTGGAGTTGACACCTTTGAGTCCATCTTATGGCAGCTCTTGGGCTTCTTGGTCAACACAGCCTTTTGAGTCTTTACAGTGCTCACAGTGGTATCAAGTAACATTTGTTTAGGGGAACTCTGCTGCTGTTTTACCTTTTTAGGCCTTTGAAAATTCCTCTCTGTCGTTTGATGGAGAGAGAACGACTCCCTTAATCTGGCAAGAGACATTGTTCTTTTGCCTTCACTACCTGGATTTTCAGTCTCAGAGTCAGACAGCATCTCTGCCTGAGGCTTTTCTGTCTCTTCAGGAAGTGTCTTCTTCAAGTTGCCTAATAAAATCACAGAATAAAGAATATTTCAAGATTCTAAGTTAGCTGGAAACATGAATTAAATTATGTGCTTTACTAAAGGGAATGAAAAGAGATAGAAAAATAGCTAATTGCTCAAAGGAGCCCTTAAACTTCAGACAATGAGTATAGGGCTGAAATGCATTAATATCAAACAGAAAAGCAGTTATATCTTGGAGACACTTAATGGCACTAGTGAGAATGAATTTATAGTCTTTTTATTCAAAGTTTAATGAACGAGTGACAATGAAAAGTGAATTGCTCTTACACTTTAATGGTCACTATAAAAATCCACTGGCAAAGTGTTAAGGAGCTGACACAACAGGCACTTGTAATATGGGATCTGCAGGTAATTTAGAGGACTTGGCCTCTCAGACTGTCACTCCTACAGGTATTTTACTATAGATTAATTCAAAATAACAGTGACAAATAGGCTAAAACTGATTCAGTACATCAGTAAAAAAGAAAATTAGAAGGGTTTCTGTTGAATGAAAGTAGAAGGATGAGGTGGTGTTAACACAGAAAAGCAATTTTGAAAGACTATACAGTCACAAGAGAATCATTGATTTCTTAGATATCCTAAAAGAACTAAAGTTTAAAATCCAATAAATTCAATATTCAGATTTTATTTATGAGCCCTTAACCATTCTTTCTCAAGGACATTTACATAAAAGAAACAGATCTCTTCCAATATCTTGGGAGAAATCTTTCAAGCATTATCAACGACTTGTGTTAATTTTTTTTCTCACAAAGCTGACTGTAAATCATGCTGCACCAGCACATGTCATTTCCATAACAATCATTTAATAACTTAGGGTCCTCCTTTAATTTTATTTATTAACTTTAATTTATTTTTTGAGTTTTTAAAAGCAAGTATTTCCCTCTTCAAATCTTTACCATATATAATACACAAAACTTTCCCACGTTGTGTCCTACCTGCAATGTCCAGAAGCGTCTGATTGACATTCAGTTTGTTAACATCACTACCAAACATTTCCATCAGAGAAGTTTTTAGAATTGCTAATAAAAACTTTTCCTCCTGAAGTAAAATTTGCCTTTTGTCAGGAGTTACATTGATGTCAACACACTCTGGAAAAAGAAAAGAAAAACTAACTGCTTAACAAATCAAATGAAATATTACTGCAGAGAATTAGCTTCTGTTTTGTTTGTTGTTTTGTCTGCAAACTACACATTTAACTGTCTCAACACTCCAGATATAAAAACTTGATACAGGTTTTCTTTTATTTAAGCAAGCTTTAAATTGCCTTTTTCTCATTATTTAAGATAAGAAGTTGCTTTTGAGCATATCAAAAGTGGAGGGGAAAGACAGTGGAACCATTGCTAGACCCTATCACTCCCTCATCAACTGTGGACAAAAAACCCCCACAGTGCAACAAATCATATAGATGAAAGTTACAATATTCTCTAAATAAAAAGTTCATTGAATAATAAGTTGTAA
Organism: Formicarius rufipectus; assembly: GCA_013399695.1. Classification (NCBI taxonomy): domain Eukaryota; kingdom Metazoa; phylum Chordata; class Aves; order Passeriformes; family Formicariidae; genus Formicarius; species Formicarius rufipectus. The sequence continues at coordinate 576,443 of VXAU01003269.1, read as the reverse complement.
TAATCTTTACTGAAATTACTGAAAATTATTCACAACTTACCAGAATCTACCCCAATGTTAAGGGCAACAAATGGATACTGGTGTTTATTGTGTAAGTGATACACTTCGTTCACAATCTTGACAACCTGCAGAAAAAGTGAAAAAACAATAAACTTCAATACTATTATCTTCTATTTCCCACCAGTAAATGTTATTTAACTCTCTTCAAAGCAATTAATGCACTAAATCATATATTGTATGATTGACATTTTGTTCACACAAATATCAAATGACACAAACTTGAGACATCAGAACTTGCACCATCAAGCCACAAACATACACGAGATACTAATCCTAAGGTTTCCAGAGAATATTGAACCAGTTAGTGCTGGGAATGCTAGAAAAACAAACCCCTCACCTTTGCTGGATCACAGGGGCGTTGGTTGACAAAGAAGAACTGTCTGTCTGTTGTACTCCTTCCAACCCCGTGATCACAACGAGAGATGAAGCCTGTAATGCTGTTGGATAAAAATAATACAGGAGTGAGGTAAAATGGAGGAAAAAAGCACATCTTTCCTGTTTCTGGGCATATTTAAAGGAAAAGTATTTTACAAGAGGCCTAGAGAAACAGTATTATACAGCATCAGTAAATATTTAAGTATTTCCTCTCCGAGTTCCTCATCTGATAAAGGCTACTTGTTCAGCTCCAAAAAGCCATCAGACAATTAAAGAGTAGCTTGCTCTGGTTTCAAAAAAAAAGCATAATTTGTAGTTTTTCTGCTCTGAGAGCAGAAGAGAGGTCAGTTGTGAACTGGCATTGGCAAATACAGACATCAGTATCTGACCAATCTCATGTATAGTGAGAGATAAAGTGAGTACACTTGAAGAAAGTAAAGAGCAGTTTGCTTACACAACAACATTCATCTGAGACCATTTCTCAGTAATGCTGCTGAAGAAATACAGGCAAGAACACAGATACAATTTATTCATCCAATTACTCAGAGCACTGACAAAGGTGGCATTCAGCAGATTACAGTAATACAGAACTAACCAGGACACAAGGAATAGCAGTTTTGTTCTTCTCACTCACCTGACAGCAACACCTTGGTCATGAATTAGCTTTTTAAATAAGAGATGGTCTTCCCAAACTGTACACCAATATCTACTATGCTGTTCTTGGTTATTTTTAATACTATTAACCACCTGCTTCCTTTTTTTTTTTTTTTTTTTTTTTTGGTTTATGGTAAAATGCCACTGACAACCGTGGTTTGTACTTTCCTAATTACCTGTAGAGATTTTGCGGCATGACAGCAGTGCTGAGTCCATATTCTTCACAAACAGCTTCACTAGGAGGGACCTGGACAAAAGGAATAAGGCTCTGCAACTGAAAAAAAAAAAAAAAGGGATGGAGGTGAGGAAGGGAAGGAGCTGAAACATCAAATCTTCATAGATTCTTTTCCTTCTATTTTATTGTAATTTGTTAGGCTTAAAATTTATTTGATAAAATGGTGGGTTTTTTTCAAGTTGGCTGACCCAGTCAAACACTTAAAATATCCAAGCCTACGAGCAGATAGTAGAACTGTTCACTGAGAAACACAACAGGGCCTTAATGAATGACTGTTCTCATCCTCTCATACCACAGACCAGTTATTTCACAGATCTTTACTTTAAAATATACATGGACAGAACAAAAAAATAGTTAAGTTTGGACTCTCCAGCTCCATACATATAATCTAATCAAGTTTTATGCAAAAACAAAAAGCATAGTAAAAGTTTCTTTTGAAAGAACAATTAAACTATTAGAAAATAAGTTATGTGAATCACAAGCTCCCTAAGAATAGTTTGGTTTACCACAAGCATTTTCCCACACACCACAATCATTTTTCTGCCATTAGAGCATCTTTTACTGATTTCACAGGTAAGTATTCAATACTATAAAAGCAGACTATAAGCTAAACATTCTATTCAGGTAACACTCCATTTTCAGCTATGCTTGTGGCCATGTGGCCAAAGTTACACCTTCCATCTCATCTTTCAGCCACAGCATGAGCAGGCCTTGAAAGCTCTGCATGGGCACTGTGGAGGGAAGAAGTGCTTATCAACAGCCAGCAGCTGCCAACCACTCAGTATTTCTGTGGGTTGCAATATACAGTTGTAGGAAGGATGTTTTTAAGCTTTTTTTCATCTCTGCTTTCATCCAGTGGATAACAATTATTTTTACAGCTATTACTTAGAAAGTATCACAGTCTACAACTTTACACGGGCTGACTGCAATCCCATTGAAAGGTTAACCAGCACACTAGTGAAACTTAGTGTGACAGGAAGAGCTTTCCAAAGCTGGAAACAGCTCAGTTTTCTATTCCCCTGTTAAGACTTCCACATCACACCATTTTTAGCATTTTTTAAATTGCTTGTTCTTGTGACATACAGACTGGTTTTTTTGGCACAACAGTTCTTAAAACTGGCTTCAGAGAGATACTAAGCAGTAAACCCATCTCCTGTATCATTTCTCTTTAATCAAAACATCTCTGAGCAGATTCTGGGAGTCAGTGAAGGCTGCAGTGTTTCTCCTTTTTCAGCCTGTAGGGTTCACTACAAGTCAACACTTGCTCCAACCTGTCATGGTTTTAAAGTGTTTCCACATCCCTCGGTTTATTAGGTAATAAAAAGCTCTGTATACAAGTACATTATGTCTCATTTCAATAATAAAACCAACGTTGATAAAACCTGTTTTTGTCCAAATACTGCTCCAATGTTCTCCTTTAAACTAGGACTTCCAGCAGTGGATATCACACAGCTTTTCTTCCCTTGGCCAACTTGATTAGTGCAGTTAATCCGCACTCCTTTGGAAACAATACAGTATGCCTGCAACAGCTGGACCATTTTTGCATATTCCTATTAAAGAAAAAAGAAAGTTTATATTTATATGAAATGTCACTCTTTAAAACACAGATGTATAAACAAAGCATTCAATATCTGCAGGTAACACAAAAGGTGGGGAGTGAGTTTGATATTTTTTAAAATGTTCACAAAGTAAATTTAGAAATACACATAAATGAAAAGTAGTGCTTTAAAAAACAAACAGCATGTTTACAAGACTGATATTTAGCCATGACATGGCAGTCCCTGATCTTAAAACACGCAGACGTGATCATGACAAGGACTCTTTTCAAAATCTGAACAAGGAGACTCTTTTCTTATTTGATTAAGATTTAAGGCAGGTATGAAATAGTCTTACATAATGCATTCTGCAGAGACCTGAATTTCATTCAGTAGGGATAAAATTCTGGGGTATGACACTCCTTTGGATTAAGAATTTCTGAGCATACCTTTTTAATGTTTCTTTGAAATTCCTTATGGCGCACAGGTAAGGTAGAAAAGAGCTGCTGCACACTCACAGTTGTTCCTTGCTGTCGTGGGAAAGGAGTTTTCTGAGTAATTTTACCATTGTGATCAAACACCAAGCGAGTCCCAACTTTTGCTGACTTATGACAGGTAAAAATGGTAACATCACTAAGGGAAGGAAAGAGACAAAAGAATTATTCTCAGAGGGCTGTACTATCTATTCCTCATGACAATCAGGCAAAGAAACTACAGAAATACTATTGATTTAATTAAAACTAATCACAAACACCTACTCTCCAGAGTAGTGTAACATTTTCATAGCTACAACACAGTATTTATTTGTATCCCTTTCATTCCTCTCTTATGAAATGCAACATTAAAGTCTGGTTTTGTTAGATATTAGCAAAACATTCTCCATGCACAGCACTGTGTACAAAAGCTGATTTAAAATGTGTAGTTGGTCTGGGAGGAATTTAAGCACAGTTTTAATGAGTCCCACCATAGCAAGGAGCACTGAGATACTACAGAGCTCTTCATCAAAGGATCAAACACTCATTCAAGTACACGGGTCTCTCCTGTAAAGATCTGCACACTTAACACTAAATTTTGTACATAAAATGACCAGTCAGGTGGTTAGGATCATAGAATAATTTCAGATGCTGAGAATCATAGAACAATTTTGGTTGGAAACAACTCAGGATGTCATGCAACCTACTGCTCAAAACGGACCTAACAGTAAGGAAGTTTCCAAAGCCTTATTTTATTGATAATGTTAATCTTAAAAGGTGGGTTTTGTTGTTTTTGTGCATACAGTAACTTCTATTAACAATAAATAATATTAATTACCTTAATGCACACAGTGAACTCAAAGCTTCACCTCGAAACCCAAATGTTTCAACATGTATTAGATCAGAAAAATCTTGTATCTTTGATGTATAATGTTTCAGAGCTGGAAAAAGACATTACAAATACAGAGTTCAAAGTGACACCAGTCTGTGTAAGTAGATTTTGTATCCATGTCAAGAAGCAAAAAACCTTCTGTATTATTCACTGTAGTTTACATAAGGATTAAACACAAAACACTGCTTCCTTTCCTTTTTTCCTATAAACAGTATCTCTTTAAAATCCTCAGATACACCTGTTATTCCATACTTACACCCCAGTTGTGATATGAAAAAAGAAATGTGAGCATTTCTGTTGCAATGGCTAGTTAGATTCTTCATACAGTATTGCTTCTGCTCCGATTTTGTGCAATTTAAAACTAGCAAAAGGAAATTTTGACAGTTAATGCAATGTCAGTTCACTTCCAACAAATACTCAAGTTCATAATTCACCTCTCCAAAGCAGTCACTTCCACAAAGTTCAACTCCTTCAGCAATGGCTGATGATTCATGAATGAATCTAAATGAACACTTCAGCATTTTCTTCTCTGTGATTATTTCTATTGTTTGTGCCACTTAACTAAGCAATCAAACCAGAGACTATTTCTGAGCTTCAAGAACTATAACCACCAGAGCACTACAGAAGTCCAGGCTAGTTTTGCTCAACTCTTGCAGGTCACACATGCATTACATAAAAGCTGAGTATCCATCAAATATGATTAAACTTAGGAAATTTGCTCTTAAAAAGTTGCTGTCTTACTGAAAATATCCTTTCAGAATCTTCAAATTATGCAAAAATTTCAACTTACTCAAGCCTTCAAAGTTTTCCTCTTCCACTCCACCTCCATTATCTGAAACCTCTATGAGTTCTGCTCCATGATCTTTAAGTTTTATATCTACAAAATTGAGATATATTTTAATTCTGTATGTTCACACAGGTTATTCAGTATCAGTTTTGCACATTTATCAAATAACAGTTTTTCATGTCAAACTTCAACAACAAATCCTGAGCTGTCAAAAGCTTGGGCAATCTAATGCAAACCAGCCTGTTTTTGCAGGTAATTCAGCCTCACTGAACTCCTGCCTGAACAGAAGTTTTCTCAATTATCCCAGCCACCATCCCGGGAGCTCTGGAAACTCCAGCCCTGCCTTAACCCTGTGTTTGCCATCGGTTGGCAGAGCCCGATCACCACTGCTGCACAGGCCACAGGGGCTACAACTAAAATAACACAGCCAAACCCACGTGTTTCTTAGGAACGCAGCTGGGGTCTGGGAATCAGAATGGTTATTAATCTGAGGTGTGAAATCACTGCAAACGCGCTTGGCCCACACAGAAAGTATTCGCCCAGATTTGTTACCACGCACTCTGCCTCGAGCAAAGAGGGCAATTCAGAAGCCCACGAAACGCTCAGAACTTCGATGGCCAGTTACCGATGTTGGTAGCTCCGGCATCCAGGCTGTTTTCCACCAGCTCCTTCACGGCGGTGCCGAGGTTCAGCACGACCTGCCCCGAGCAGATGCGATGAACCGACTTGCGCTCGATGGGCCGGATGGCTTTGGCGGGTGGCGGGCTGGGGACAGCGGGACGGGCACAGGGCCGTGAGGGGCAGGCCCCACACAAACCCCTCAGGCTGCCCTGAGCGAGCCGGGAGGGCAGGCGGGAGCCGAGGGGGGGGACCGCGGCCGTGAGGGGAGGGAGGCGGTGCGGGCGGGAGGGGGACCGGGGCAGGCACTCACCAGGGCGCAGCCGCCTCCATCGGGATCCCGACGGGACCCCGACGAGACCGGTTCAGGATCCAGACGGTGATGAGG
>VXAU01003269.1:554380-570195 GCA_013399695.1 Formicarius rufipectus | reverse complement strand
TGTGGGAGGCTGTGCTGCGGCCCGCGGTGCCCGCCACGGCGGCGCTGGCTCCGCGCCTTCAGCGCCCCGTCTCGGGGGTCAGTGGATAAGCGCAGCGGGCTCAGGAGTTTCGCTGTAAGGATGCAAATCCTGCGGCAATGAGCGGGTTGGCTTTTCTGGGCTCCCGCAGTGTCTCCGTCGCGATCTGTGCGCCCCCAGGGCCGTGCCCTGCTCCCTGCCGGCCCTGCCGGCTGCCTGGGCCTCACTCCCTGTGCTGCATCATCGCCCCGCCGGTCGCGCACCCTCCGGTCCTGGGGTCGTTTTCCTCCTCAAGTACGGCCAAAATACGAGCTGCAGCGTTCCCTCGCTCTCGCTGAACCCGCCTCTCCAGTGCCGGGGCTGCGCGGCGTTCTCGCAGGCCGCTGCCCCCTCGATGCCAACCCCTGTGCGCGGGGAGCACGGGCCGTGCCCGCACCCACAGGGATGTTGATGCTTAGCAGCGGGAAAACTCGGGCAAAACTTGTCAGAAATGATTACTGAGATGCCTTCCCATTGCAACAGGAAACTGTTACCTACCGGTCTTCTCTGAGAGTGGTTTTTATTTCATGGAGTTGTGTACTAGCTAAATAATGATCACTTAAGAGGTTTTTCCTTACCATGTCTTTGAGAATATTGTGTTGAATATAGAGGTTTAACTCTGATACCGTGTTTGCTGTCTCTTTATGTGTTAGGCTGAAAGACGTTTGGATTATGGATTGGGTTTCATAATGCTTATTTAGGATACTGAAAAATTAATTATATAAAGATTTTTCTTTAATATTAATCTAAGTTTGTAGGCTTAAAACCTCCCACAGGAATACATTTTTGATCTTTTAAAGGAGGTTGTAAGATAAGAGGCTTCTAAGGTAATTAACAACAGGCTGTATTGGTATTAACGTGCAACAAAGCCCTTGGTCTTTTTTTCTCTATATTCTCTGAAACAAAGAAGGACTGCAAAGAGTGATTTTATACAATACTCCATCCAAAGCTGTAGGGTTTTTTACTGTTATTTACTGCCTGAATTGTCAAAAGTTTCCTTGTTTGGCAGCCTCAGCACACATTTAGCCATCTGCTCTTTTGGGCTGAAGAGAGCCCAACAAGCCTAACTTTGACTTTCTTTTTTCGGTGTTCATTCAGCACTTCACTGCCAGCTTTTAAGTTTCTGTAGTGGTGGTCTGATTTTTACTATGCTACAGAGTTACATAGCAAATGGTTTAAAAATACCTTAAGCAGGAAGATTTCAGAGAGTGATTAAATAAGCCACTCACCACATTGACAGAAGAGAGATGGAAGTCCATGACATTGGCAGCGTTCTGGTTATTTGAATGTGTTTAATCTTTCAAAATTCCCTGTCAAGTGAGTTCTAGACAATTTTGGCATTGAGCAGAGTGAATGTTTATGTGACTTTATTTTTCCCTCTCCTCCAGGAAGAGGTTGACCCATCGCTTCAAGCACTTGAATCCCGCCAGGAGGAGATTCTAAAGCGCTTGTATGAACTGAAGAGTGCCGTGGATGGGCTCTCAAAGATGATACAGACCCCAGATGCTGACTTTGATGTAACAAATATCATTCAAACTGATGAATTCTCTCCTTTGACAACAAATGGAGCAGACTTAGATTTGATGCTTGGAAAGGTAAGTTTAGTTGGGTGGGCACATTGGTAGGTACTTCTCCAACACTCAGTTTTCAGGGTTGGAAGGGTGGCATTAAAACCTGGGACACTCAGAACTCAACAGTGCCTTGTATCCTTGCAGATAACCTACAATTACCCCTTCATTTTGGGCATTCAGATTATAGGTACAAGCATTTATAAATAGTAATCCTGCACATGCTCATTTGGATTTAATTCCAAGATATAATTGTTGATTTTGAAATTGTAACAGTTGGTTTCTTGTTTGTTACTAAATTGGAGATTGTAACTTTAGCTTCAGATGGGACTAGAATTTACCTCAGTCATATCCTTGAATTCTGTGTTGAGAGGAAGGAAGATATTTGCAGGTTTAAACAGATTTGAAATATCTGAACTTGATTTATTTGAATATTAGCATTTCAGATATACATATGCATGGCTGTGTGCATTTTGGTGGCAAATGAAAGTGCTACATAGAAGTATCATCTGGAAAGTGTCTTTGCTGAATGTTTTACTTTCCATTCAGGATTATGGTGCCCTGAAAGACGTTGTCATCAATGCAAATCCTTCCCACCCTCCACTGTCATTGTTAGTGCTACACAGTCTGCTTTGTGAACGGTACAAAATATTGTCAGCTGTCCACACACATTCATCGGTGAAAAGTGTGCCAGAAAAGCTCCTGAGATGCTTTGGAGAGCAGACCAAGAAGCAGCCACGTCACAAGTATCAGTTGGGCTTTACTCTTATTTGGAAGGATGGTAAGAATGGAATTTGTAGATCAGTGTCTTACAATAGGTGACAAAATGAAACATGCTGTAAAACCTTGCCAACAGATGCCTTGGTGTCTTTTGTGCTGGCGCAGGGTGGGTATGTAGTACAGGTAACATTTTTGCTGCCTTTTCATGGCTGTGAACAGCGCTGCACAGAGGAGGAAGCTTCTGCTTTGTAGTTACAGCTGTTAAAGTGTACATAGTATTGACAGGGTTATTTGTACCCACAGGATTTTATTTTAATAAAAGTGCTTTTCAGTGTCTAAAAATAAGGTAGCTAGAATAGAAATTAAGTGGGAGAGTTGGCTGAAGTTTTCAAAACAATCCCAGAATCATTCATCAAGTTCGTGATGTTACCAGCATTGCTGGCATCACAAATAAAATACCTCGTGGAATTGCCATTCTATTTAACTACTATACTGTGTGATATTCACTTCCCTGCCCCCCCCCTCCTCAATTTCAGTTCCAAAACCCCAGATGAAGTTCAGCATTCAAACTATGTGCCCCATCGAAGGAGAGGGGAACATCGCTCGCTTCCTCTTTTCCCTGTTCTGCCCGAAGCACAGCGCCGCCGTTACCTCCACGCTCATTGACAGCTGGGTGGACACCGCGCTCTTCCAGCTGCGGGAGGGCAGCAGCAAGGAGAGGGCAGCAGTGCTGCGCTCCATGAACGCCGCCCTGGGCAGGAGCTCGTGGCTGGTGGGCAGCGAGCTGTCGGTGGCAGACGTTGTGGCGTGGTGTGCCCTGCAGCAGACGGGCACCGCCAGCGCCGCCCCCGCCAACGTGCAGAAATGGATGAAGTCCTGTGAGAACCTGGCACCTTTCAGCTCGGTGATGAAGCTGCTCAAGTGAGCCTGTGCTCTTCACACGGGTGTCATTTTAATCTTACTACACCTCAGGCCTGCTGTGGTGTGCGGAGTCCTTTCTAGATGTATTTATGTTCTACGCTTGGACAGAATTTTAAAATCAATAAAACCACTACAGCTGCCTTTTTGGGTGTGACCTTCCTCTTTTGTAATTGATGCATAGTGTGTTTGTTTAATTACTGGAAGGTATGTAAATTAGTCCTGTGTAAATACAAGCTGTGCTCTTATTTCTCCAGTGCAACATGAATCCTTTCTCTTCACTGGAGACTTCTGAACCAAGGCAGGATTAGTAACTTTGAAGAACAGAGAGCAAAACAAAAATGCACTGAAATATTTTATGTAAAAAAAGAGACATTTATATAACTTAACATACAATACAGGTCAGTTCTTCCTGTACTCAAACTGGAGAGCCTACTCTCATATTTTCATCTTGCTCTTCAGAAAGCAGTCTTATTCTCTCTCTCAGCTTCTCTATTTCTTCCTCTTGCTGTCGCACCTTCTGTTGTAGGTTAGAAATAACCTGGAAGTAAGTCAGTTTACTTCATTTAGAACCAAACAAGGAGAAAGTCTTCCTGACCTGTTGAATTGTATTAGCAATCCACTGCAGACATAGGCTGCAGCACCACAGCTATTCTGCATACTTGATACCACACCTTAATCCACGAAGTAGTGGGGCAAGGAATAATGATAAAAAGTTGTGCAGATGTGATGAAAAGCTTCAAAAGCTTTTCTGACCTCTACTACTCCATCTCAACTGCCCAGTCTTCCTAAGTTACCCACAGTTGATCATCTATCTCACTGCAAGGACACCAGAAACACTAATACAGTGTCCTGAATATTCAGAAAAAGTCTCAATCACACATTCTTCAAGTTCAAACAAATGCAAGCCAGGCAGGGATACAAAGGTTTGAGGTTACTGGCCCAACTTACATGGTCTGTGGTGTGAAAGAGCTCACTTTCCCGAAGCTGAGCAGCAGTTGGTCTCTCTGTAGAGCTCTGACTGGTGAGGAGTTTCACATACTTGGCTTGAGTAGGCCATTGCTTGTAGAAGGTATGAGGAATCTGGCCATTCCTCAAACGTGTAAGAACTTCTGTTCTTTCCATTTCTGTTCCAAAGGGCTGGAAGAGTTCTAGCAGGATAACACCCATGCTGTACATGTCTGACTGGTAATGGGGTGAAGAGAAAATTCTGGGATAACTGCTCTTAATTATTAGGGTGGGTTTTTTTGTCAAAATCACAATGTGAAGAAGTTTCACAACATTGAAGTTTCACTGAACAGTACTGTGACACTACTAAAGGAACACAATTTCAAACCTAGATACATTCCTCAAGATCTCAGAAACACAACTTCTGCATTAGTAGTATACTAGAAGGCAAAGTTGAAATACATGTTTCAATAAAAACATTAGGGGTTACAGTAGGAGCAATATTTACCTTCTGAAAGGTTTTTTCCCATTACCTGTCCTATTAATAGAAAAAAACCCAAACAAAACCACAATAATAAAAGTTCCCTACCTTGAAATCATAGTGAGATCCCTGCAGTTGTTCTGGTGAGGCATAGAGACAAGTCCCCACTCCTGAAGTGTGTGTCAGTCCTTCAAAAAGGCAATTTAGACTTAGCTAGTGCTGTTACCCTTTCATTTAGCCATTTAATGATTTTAGTATCATAGAAATTTAAACAATGAAGCCCACTGAGCTTTTTTCTCTTACCATTTACCATTTCTGTCTGAAACCACTGGTCTGCATCATCCCAAAGAAGGTCTTTGCAGGCTAATCCAAAGTCACCTATTTTTACCTGACGATCTGATCCATGTAGAAAGATATTTCTGGGCTAAAAAGCAAGAGTACAATTTAAAAATAAGTCTGTATAAGGAATCACAAAATTTCAGGTGTTTCAAAGTCTGTAAAATCCAGTGTTTCACAGGTACAAGGTAATTACGTAACACTTTGAGTAATGAGAAAAAAAAGAGTCATTGCTGATACCAAATTGTGAGTTAGCAACACCATTTGGGATGAAAAGACCACATATCTAGAACAAGGATCTAGGGAAAAAAAAAAAGGAAAACAGGAAAAAAACAAAGACTTAGTGGAAAGATAAAGTACTTTTTTTTCCCCTCTAGCAGAAAATGGGAAATCAGCAGAACAGTAATCAAAGAGGAACAGGCATGAGTGCATAGGAAATCAGCCCAAGTGATGCAGCAGGAGGATGACTAAATATCATTGGGCTAGACATGATGGAAAACAAACTATACTTTGCTATATGGTAAGCACAGCTGCAGTATGCTGCTTCCTTCTGGGAAGTTGCCATGAAAAACAGCCAAACTGAGAGACTTGAGAGCTCTGGCTGGGAAAACTGATATGGTTTTATCCATATATTTTGGCTTTGGGACCACTAGGGATGAGAAACACAAGCATTATTAATCTAGAAAGAAAGACACTTGCTCAGGTGGCAGAAAGGAAATGGCTGATCTGTTGGAGTATGAAGTTTAACCAGAGATGGGCAACCCCCACTCTTCATTTCTTCAGTGCAGGTCAAATTTAAAAAATGCATCACTGTTGAACAAGCTCCTTGTATCCACTGGAGCAAATAATATCCAGGACACCCACCCACTGGATTTCTGTTCTCAGAAATTTCCATGCTGAAAGACTTTCTCAGAATATTATCACAGAAATGTACTGCTTCTACAAGGTATCTACCAAATCATCATTAGGGGAATGTATGATGACAACAATGAGCTCTGCCTCAAAACCAGGCTCACAGTAACTGTAGGGAATTTTGGAATTCTTTATATAATTACCAGGACTTCAGACATTTTCAGACCTTAATCACAATCCATTGTAAGTCAATGTAACAGAGTACTATGCTGATAGTAAAGAAAGTATAGTGCTGCTGTAGAGGAGATAATGTAACGTGTTTCCCACACGTAACACAACTAAATTCTGCAGAGCCCAGGTCATCTCGAATATGAAGTTGCTCCCACTCTTCCATAATGTGAGTTGTCTTTGTCTTCTTCAATCTCAAGCAGTAATTCCATGAACTTACCTTAATGTCTCGATGCATCACTCCCATGCTGTGGACGTAGCAAACTCCTTCTACCAACTCCTGGAAAATTTTCATTGTCCAGCAGACATCCACGAGTTGGTATGGACCTTAAAACAATGTCAATTATGTCACCTAATTGTCCTGAGTTATCTAAGAATATGGTAGTATGTCTTGTTGGATTCTGTTTATTTATGATGTGGAATAAATTTTTAACAGAATGAGCCCATTTTAAATACGGATTTTTTTTCCATGCTTCTCCCAAGACAGTATTTTGGAAATAGCAAAAAGTCACTAACCTCAAGATTGCAAACAGTAAAGTTCAGGGAACATGAATATATGTCTGCCTGAAAAGATTCTTCTGAACCCCATCAGACAGTTATATGATTATGAATTTTACAAACTATTTACTTTCATGGTAAGTGCTGAACCAGCATGAAAAATACAGTTCCAGATAGAAATTATGCAGTGACATGCTGTCTGTATTGATTTGCACCCTTCCTTTCTGCATCCTAAGCCTTCTGCTGTCGTGCTGCCCTCTGAAATTCCCCGATCTCCTCTGGCTGTAGCTGTCCTTAACAAACTTGGTTTCTTGTTGTTTTGATGCTTTTCCACATTATTATTTTATTAAACTACATTGTTTTCCTGCTCCAATGACCCCCATCTAACGTGTCTGTTGCCCCTTTGAACACTCACCCATTTACTCCCACTTGGATTTCTGTTTCTTCATGTCTAACCTGTGATAACATTCACCTTTCCTCTCCTGTCACCCATGAAAGTGTGTGAAAATACTCTTTTGCCCTCAGTAATTCTGTCATTTCCTGACCAGGAACACCATCTTTTAGCCTAAGAAAGCTGAAACACTATGATTACAGGAGAGATTAGTGGAAGTCAGCCCATAGTTAGCTGGTAAACCTGACATCATGACTAAAGAGAACAGATTTATCTTAATAGTGATTAAAACTAAGATGAAACATTCATCATACAGTTGATGTTTTACAATCTGTTACACACATGCTTTTTTTATACAACCACTTCAGAGAATGGAACATGTCTCTAATACTTTAAGAGCATTAGACTTGCTCTTCCAAATGTCAACAGTTCATGATGCCTGCTTGATATCAGGGGCTGAGAACTCCCCTGGTAACTCAGGCCAAGTACATATGAGATCTTTTAGACCTATTACAAATTAGCCTGCATAGGATTTTTGATTTTGGGAGCAAACTTTTAAGTTTGTTGTAGCCAATCTGGATCAAATAATACATTTGTATTTTTCACAGCAGACAAATTAGCCTTTAAACAGCTAAGAAAAAGCAGATTCTGTCAATAAAAAAACTCTATTCCTAAGGAGGAGTATTGCCCAGACGCTGCTCTCCCCAGGGAACAACTATGCCTCAGGCACACAGTCATTCTTTTTTGAAGAGTTGTCTCATACTCAGAAATTTAAATCCTTTTACCAACATCTATCGTATCAAAATTCAATACAAGCTGCTATTTGATTAAGTGAATAAAGCATCTAATGAAGAAGATCTGTATTACAAGCTGCTGCGGTAAAACAAAATCAGGCAACTAGACTCCAAATTTTAAAAAAAACACATTATTTGCTTTTCAATGAGTACGTAAATTCTTAAGACAGTGATGAATCTTACTGGAATTTCCTTCTGTTCTCTTGTTGCATCTCTTATTACGGTCAACAATCCAATCCCACAAGGACAGTTCACACAACTGCATTTGTATATAAAGCATCAAATGATACTCCACCTAACAGAGAGATAACAGTCCATGAGCTGGCTCGAATCACAGTCACTTCATTCTTTTAAATCTATCACTATAAATCATTCCTCTGTCTACCAAACTACTTTACAAACATCACTAAATTAGACAGAAAAGAGGTATATTTAAAGAGAGTTGTATTTACCTCGAACTCTTCACAGAGAGCTACATCATTCCTGGACCCTTCTTCAGTGTAGGACTTACTTTCTGTGCTAGCATCTTGATCCAGGCTGGAAGGAGGTCCCCATGCTGAATGATTTTTCCCATCAGTTGATATACCGCTAATATTGTTTACAGAGTCCTCTGGTAATTCGATGGAAAATTCACATTTATTTGGTTTCACACACTCTTTACCCTTGCTGTCTGTAAAATCATTTTTTTTGTCCATGTTTTGCACTGATTCACCACCCACATTTCTAAGACTGGTACTGTCACAGGACTTCTTGTCTTGTGAGGTAAGGTCAGCAAAGATAATTGAACTGCCACTTTCCACACTCTGAATGTGACAGTGAACACTGAAAATAACAAAGGTAGAGAAATCCAAATAAGTACACAGTTTCATACCATCTATGTGCCATACACCATACTGAAGACTTTTTTTTTTCTCCCCTTATTGCAAACTGCACTCCCAAGTAAGAGTTCAGCTGTTTCTCCACATAAAACTCCAGGACTACATAATTGGCAGTGAAGGTTCTAGCCACTGTAATACCTTCCCCCAGGAAGGATTTGTGACAGCTGACCCAGACAGCTCTGTGTCACACAGTCCTGGGTCACAGCACTCACTGGACAGAAGGATGATGCAGCTCCAGCTCTCTGAACTTGGGAAGTTACACTCTAATTCCCATACAACTCCCTCCCTTCACTGAAAGGGGTAACCACACTTGTGGGGTGCAGAAGGCCCCACCAATACCATGACTCCACAGCACTAATCACTGTTTCTGACTGGCACAGAACTTCTGAGGCAAACTTGCAGGCCAGTACTGCATCCAGGCACACAGAAACAGAGAGATCCAAAGAAGGCAGAAGTATCTTCAGCTTATACAACAGGAAGACAAATAGTGACAAAGATAATTCAGAGTCTTTTGGTTATAATTTGGAAGTAAAAAGCACTATATGCTGAATTCTGTAGTCTTTTAATGCTACTTTAAAAAAAGCCCTGTTAAAGTCAAATACATCACCACTGAGATTTGTAACACTCACTTGCTACTCTCTTGCTCCAAAGATAACGGCAGCAAATCCATTTTTGTTTTACCTGTTGGATGAAAAGATAAATATGGTATTATATAAAATAATGTATGCATACATTTACTAAAAATTAGCATTTAAGCTACAGCATCTTACTAAATTTAATTCTGTCACCTGCAGATACCTCTAGATTACCTCTGTTCTGCTGCTGCAAAAGGTGCTTGTTTAAGTCTACTAATAAACAACCCTAATATGTATTCCATTTTTCTTTAAATGAAAATGTATGTTGTACAAAGGCACTAAAAGGGTTGTACTGCAGCCTCAGGTATTTACTTAGACTGCACCTTTAAAAAGTCAGCCTGTTCAAAATAAGGCTTATAACACACAGTGAAAGAAGCAGCTCCACAAGACACCACCCTTCACATCACGCTGCTCCTGTTGTGAAGACGTTTGGCATTTTGGAAATAATTTTCATTAAAATTGCATTTTTATGTGAAAAAGCTGTTCCTTTTAGCACAGAGAATCAAATATAGAACACCAGACTTGTAAGACAAGAAAACCCACTAAGTACCACAGAAGCTACCTACAGACCTCATTAATGTACTTACATTCCCACTATTAAATACCTGTGAAGGACCCCTAGAACTAAACACCCTTTGAGATTCCCCAGCTCATTGATTAAAAAGTTCTGGCTGTTTTACCATAAACTTATGCATTTTCTTTTGTGCTTATAGCTGGCTGGGCAACAAGTCACTGACTTGGAAAGCAATAAAGTCAAATAGAGCATAACCAAACCTCCCACTAAGAGAGGATCAAAAGACCTAACTGCTCAAGGCATTCAAGGAAAGGACAAGAAAGGGACCGAGGGATTAGGGTAACAAAGGGAACAAAGGATGGAGTGTGGAAAGAACTGAGAACAAAGAAACTGAAGAGGAAAAAAAAAGGGGCCAAGAAGGTGTGAAACAAACACAAAAGTAGGTAAATTCTCAACAGTCACAGAACAGATGACACACAAAACAATCTGATTGCTCTGTCAGTGAACACAGTTCATCCAATTTAAAAACTCTCACGTCGAAAGCAATCTAAGAGTTTTGGAGGTTTTTTTGCCATTATTTACTTTCAGTTTCTTTCAGTTTTTCTAAACTCCTTCCCAGACAGCAAGAAAAGCATAGTGGGAGATTTAGTTTTGCTACAATTTTGAGATTTCAAAACATTTGTGGGCTTGGTTTTTTTGTTTATTTTGTGTTTTCGTTTGGTTATTTTTTAAATCCTATTTATCTCTTTCCCCCCAATAGCTGAAGTGGCTCATTCTCCATTATTTATTCACTTGTCCACTCACTACGTCTTGCATTAAAACGTTTTCATTGCATTCCACTGAATGTCACACAAATTTAAACTCCTCCTCATATCACCAGAAGTGAAATCAATACTCCCACAGTTCCAAATTCGTCAAGTGCCAGGTAAGTTATGTGCTAAGGAGGGACTGAAATGCACAGAGGGACCTGCTGATCGCACGTAATCTTCCTTTCATTTGATTGTTTTTAAGGAGGAGAAAAAAAACAGTTATTGTATCAAGTAGTCTCCTGCAAATAACAGGACAGAGGTTGTAAGGCACAAGCAAGAATTCCACAATATGCTGTACTTTCCTTTTGGGTGCACTGTCTGAGCTTGTTCCATCCAAGCAGTGTGATAGCCAACAATACTGGGATGCTGCAGCCCAGCCAGCACTTTCACTTCTCGTAGCACCTAAAAAGACCAAAAAACTCCCAGTGTGACAGTCCTTTATTCTGAGTGTTTAGTAGACACAAAAGATACCAAAAAAATACCAGTTTCTCACAGAGAAAGAAGAGATAAACTTATCACAGTAATAGAGAATTTGGAAGCTTTAAAACAAATTTTGATTTTCATGGTTGCAGAGATGATCATATTCAAGTAATTACTGCACTTTTAATGGATTTACATACAGCTCATTTACTTTGTCTACTAAGTATTGATAGGGTCAAACATCTAGAAACACAGAATACATAAAAATTATATTAACACTTTTAATGTTTTGGGAAACATCAACTGTATTCATAAATGAAATCAGAATAAGCCACCATCAACAAGGAGTCAAAACAGGGATGAAACACAGGAAGAATACCTTCATGCAGTCTCTTCTTGTAGCCTTCTTAATTTTAATTTTTTTAATAGCATAGAACTGACCATCTAACTTGTTTCTGACCTGAAAACAATTGCAGTAAGAAAAATTAGATGTTAATGTGTTTAGATTATTAAAATCCTTTAGAACCTGCTATTTTCTAAAAATAAATTTCTGTTCTCCATTCATATGGAGTTTCACCTGTATCAGAAAATAAAACTGGGTTTAGGTCCCAGCTGCCTAAGATAAGGACACTCTACTTCTGTCTTACACTGCAAGTATTTAACACAATTCAACATTGGATCAGACAGTTTATGTTCATATTAAGGCTGATTTTTTTTTCAAGCTGATTTTTTTTTCCTTGGGGTGTGCAGACTCATCAGTTCCTGAGGCTGTTTAAAGTCAACACATCACAATACTTCACATGTGAAATAAGGAGTTCTCATTCACTTTAAAAGAGTCAAAATACACAAAGTAAAACATCTGATATATCCTGCTTCTGACAAACAGAAAACTTATCACAACTGAGCATCTCTTGAATAGAAACACCAACCTCCTCCTACAGTGCAGGTCTGCACCTCTTCTATCCCCAAAAACACTACAGCCAAAATAGTAACTCTAAATTCCATGGGAAAACTAGACATGAACAGAGCAGTTATAAATGGGAGGTGAACAGTACCTTGTATACTTTGCCATATCCTCCTTTTCCCAGCCTTGCAACCTCATCAAATTCATTCAAGTATCGTGAAGTCTGTGCTTCAAAATGAACTTCTGGTTCCCTGAGCAAAAAAAAAAAACTTAGGCTGTATTAAACTGAATTACAACTTTTAAGGACGATATAGGTGAAGTCATTCTAAAAATACCATTCATATGATGAAAATTGACATTACCAGGCTGTACCAGTCACTGTCTCAGTGAATACTGAAAACCAGCAGACTGCAAGAGCAGGCACATGTGCTACAAATACACTCTGTGTTAACAAAAGTATTCAGATTATTTATGTTTATGGCCAATAAATCTTGTTTTCCTGAATGCTGCCACTGAACATGAGAGTTGTACTAAAGAAGCAATTTTCATCAGATCATTTTGAAAATTTACAGAATTTTTAACCTCTTTTTCCTATATTTCAGAGCCAAAATATGAAAAGCAGTAGTAATTAAATTCAGAGAGGAGCACAGAGCTTTAGAGTTAAGTTCAGTATTTCTACATGCTTTGAATACATACCCAATTGCATGAGGCTCTCTGATATCAAGTTCCTATGAAACAACAAAATCCAACATAAATACATGCCATATGGACAGAATAACAGATCTACTGTGCCACCAGCACAGACGGCTTAATCAAAACAGAACCTACAACCACGTTCTTACAAAAAAAATGAGGTTACTGACAGCCACTCACGTGCTGCAGAGAGAGCTTCACCAAATTAAAGTCCTATTATCCCACTGGTAATCTGTTAACATCTCTCTGCTAGAGAGATTATTGCCCTTTTAGAGTTCTGCTGGCAAACAGGATAAAATGAGGGCTCTAAAATGTGCTTAACACAAAATTAACTAGCTTAGTTCAAGCAGTGAGATAAGCAAACAGGTCTGATTCAGCCTGAAGCACAGCACACAAATTACACCCTCCACAAATGTAAATACAAGGGTGTTAACATAACCAACAGTTTCAAGTTGAAAATGGATGTCGATTGTCAAAAAAAGCTGTAGCAATATTTAAAACACCTTGCCTGTGCTTATAAACATTTTAACTATTTTTTCTAAAGGCACGAAATACCGCTGGCCTCAAAAACTTTGGTTTGTACCCATAGAACCAGAACACGCCATCCCAAACAGCTAAGGGAGGAGTACCATTTTGTGTAACTACTAAAAAGACCCAATCCACTATTAAAAGAATCCCCAAAACAAAAGCTCCCAAACGCAGAGAGTGCCAAAGACGTGTAACAAAGCTTACCCCATTAAGTATTTGTTGACTAGCTGCTTTCATCAGCTCAGTAAAGGCCTTATTGTGCTGCAGCCTTACAGTACTAAATTCATCACAGAAGGCAAAAGGGGAGAGCAGCCCTGTTCTTGTGAAAGCCTCTCGAAGTACTGCACAAAGGAACAGAGAAAGGTCAGAGAAACATTAAATAAAGCCTGCCAATAAGACCATGCAAATGAGAAACTTTATTTGAAAGGTAAGGCATCTGAAAAAGTGCACGGTCCCTCCTACTCTAATGCTGCTCCTGTACTCCATGCAATCAAAACTAATTAAATCCAAACTAGAGCTGCTCTGTGGGAATTCCTTGGCATAAGACAGTTACTTGCCAAGCCCTTCAGGGTCACAACCACATCTCATTCTCTTCCTCATCTCAGCTGATGAATTATACAAACATCCAGGCATTCACTTACATTTTGCTTTTGGACTAATTTTTATCAGTGCAAAGAAAAAATCCAAAGTCGATCACCAATCACAAGGACACATTAATAATCAAAAGTGGCAATGTCAAGATTTTCCAATTTACATCCAAACCCACACACGTGTGCACGTACTCCTAATAAAGAATGAAGTCACTCCCTTCTGCCACCACCTCAAGCAGCTCATCTTTCTATGCTGGGCTAAAACAACTGTGAAAGACAAAAAACTAATAAATGCTGGAGTTGGGTGCAACTGTGAAGATGCTACAAAAATGTACTTAGAAGTTTCAGGAGTTCCAAGGTCTTAAAACTAACATGCTCATTAGAGTTTGTTAAGGTGTTTCTTTGGTACCAGTATTTCACTAATCAGCCTACTACTTCTCTTTTAAAGGAGATAAAGTGTATGGGAAGTGAACCCTCCAAGAAATCAGGAATTTTACAACACAAGCCTTAAGGACACAGTTACACACATCAGAGAAGAGGTGAAAACCCACCCATGAGAACATGAACAACAAAACAGATACAACTAATGCAGTACATTTTTCTTTTATTCATTAGGTTAATTCCACCTGGGAAATTGGTTTAAATTGTAGTAATGGAGGAATGTAATTTTCCATATATAAGTACACACGAGCAGCTACATACTTTGGAAGATGCCCAGGTTGGCTTTTATTATTCCTCTCCCATAAGGAGAAAATTTGGTAGGGCTATTTTTTTTTCTCAGTACTTTTTGGTTTAGTGAAGTTAGTATTAAGACCCAGGGCCAAACACCTACATCAGACTTCAAGAATAAAAACATTACAGTTGTCTGCACTGCTGTTACTGGATGTTAGAAATACCTTCAATTTTATCTATGAACAACATAGATTTTATTTTCTACAATCACACAGAAGTAGAAATTTTGGATATTGTTTCTCAAATGCATTAACTATATGCCTAAACGGACAAAGTACCCAAGGTAAGTCATACATCAAAAAGATTTGAAAAGTAACACTTCACACTTAAAGTTGGGAACTCCCCAAAAGACTTTACATAAATAAAGGACTTTCCCAGAACATAATTTTGAAAGATTTAATGAAGACTATGCTACAGCTATTTCTTAAAAAATATTTTCATTAAATTCCTCTTCTGTGCTTCTAGATCATGTTTAACAGTTACATAATTTACACTGCTACCCTCCTCATATGATGCAACTCATGACTTAGCTGGAAGAGATCTGTCTGATCCTTACATCGACAGCAATATTCTGCAACTATTTTCAAAAATAAGACAAGTTGCCATTCCCAGTTAAGTTGACTCGGGGTTTTCATCCTCTTCACAGAATTACTCTTGTCCCAGCGGGATGCAACTCACAGCTTTGTATTGCTCTTACACTGCAAATCTGCACAGAAGGACGTGGCAAACATTGCTGTAAGGCAGTTTAAGAGGCAGGGAAGACCCACTCTTACTGACTTCGGAACAAACACCTGGAGTGCACGGGGTTGTGCGTGTACATGTGGCAGAGATGCTCCAGCAGCGACACGAGCAGCAGCTGGTTTTGGATGGTCGAAGTGAACCTCACGAATTTCTGCGACCCGTTGGCAACTCTCAGCTCCGCCGGCACATCGGACTCTGGACGAGAACAAGCCAGGCGAGCGACCTTCGGTCTGGGCACACAGCAACCAAACAACCCGCACGGCTCCCGCACAGCCCTGCCTCACAAAGAGGCACGGCACGAGCGAGTCAGTTCAGACGCTAATTAAGGAGTTAATCAATTTTTGGGAGCGCACACGGAGAGCCGGTGCCCGGGGAGGGGGCGCTCGCAGGGCCTGCCCGCTCTTGCATCACCCTGGGAGCGCGGGGGGAGGCCGGGCAGGGCAGGGCAGGACGGCAGCGGCTCCGCTCCCCTTCCCTCCCCTCCCCGCCGCCCCACAGGGCCGCCTCCGGCCCCGCTTACCGTCGAATCGCGGCTCCAGGCCCTCCTCCGGGAACTCGATGGCCGGCGGCGCCTTCAGGG
>VXAU01003269.1:463404-553009 GCA_013399695.1 Formicarius rufipectus | reverse complement strand
CCCTCCTTTGCCCCCTTCTTTCTCCCCCTCCTTTGCCCCTTCTTTCTCCCCCTCCTTTGCCCCTTCTTTCCCCCTCCTTTGCCCCTTCTACCCGCCGTGCCCCTTCTCGCTGTCCCTGCCCGCGGCCTTTCTCTGCTGCTGTCAGAGCGTTCTCGGGCACCGGGTTCCCTCAGCCGTTGTTTGGGGAATCGCCGGCCCGGGGCTGGTGTTGTGAGCGGGGTTTGGGGATCGGCGCTCGGAGCTGCCCCGCCGCTCCTCGTTAAGGGCGAGCGAGTTAATGACTTTCTCCTCTCCTGCTTTCATTCGGTAGCGAAAGCAAAACCAGCGCGGGGTGCGTGTTCGTGTGCCCGCGCTGCCCCCGCTTGTTTTGGCTGGGAGCGGCGTGTGCGGTGCCGGCAGCGAGCGGGGTCACCCCGCCCGGGCTGGTGCCGCAGGAGTGCCTTCCTGCCTCTGCCTTCCCCGTGCCGAGCGTGTGCTTAAATCGCTGCTCAGAGCTTTGGTCTGCGCTGAGATAAAGGCGCAATCGCACTCCCCGGTGCTCAGCGAACGCGATCTCGTGTAAAACCCTCCCGTTGCTGTGATTTATTGTATGCAAAGCGGGGACCGGACATCAGTATTTAGGTCCAGCTCCTGACTGGTGTGTGTTTGCGATGAGGCTGCTGAAAAAAATCTAAGCGACGCTGATGCAACACTCCAACTGGGAGGAAAGGAGCTGCTTTATCTGGTTTACTCCTCAGTATCAGGCTGGGATAAGTCTGTTCTGGGAATAGCATAGGGAGGTGACTCTCAGCACACATGGCACTGTAAATTCATGTTCAGTGGTGCAAGAACAGAGTCTGTACGTATGTTGAACAATGAGAGAGGAAAAATACCACTGCTTATAGTTTTTGTACTACTTTTTCAAAAGAGATGTGATGTCCAAGTTGAGAATTATATTGACATATTTTGAAAAAGTGGTGTGTCTGAGTTGTTCTTACCAGCATTGATATTTGCTGCTGTATAGTGCTTGATGCCAGGTAACATGGTACTTGGTTGTCAAAATAAATTTAAAAATACATAAGACTTCCCTTATTGGTCCGTACAAGGCCTAAGCTTTTTTGTGATAGTATTTTTCGTGTGGTTTTCACTCCAGTCTTCATTCTGTTTTTTATCCTGCAAATATGTTTTAAATATGTTGCTGAAACACCTTCCCTTTCCATCAGAGAAAGGAGATGTCACTGGTATCTGCAGTTTGAAGCCTGGATCTTACCTGGAAATCACTGAGCCCAAGAACTGTCATCTTAGTCTTCCAAATGGATAAGGATGTCTTAATTTTTCAGTAAAATGAGAGTGAATTTTCCATTTTTGTGTATTATTATCTCACAAATGGAAAATGTGTATAGAGTGGATTTTAAATTGAAAATTTACAGGGGAAAAAATCAAATTAAAGGCTTTGTGCATAATTTGTCTTTTGTGGGACTAGAAATTCTCCAATTTACTGTGCTTTGTTTAATCTACCTGAAGTTTTATCATCAGCAATCACATTGTACCATGAGTCTGAAACTCCTTTATGCTTAGTTCTCTTAGATATTTCAATATAACAAAGCAGCTTGTGCTTTAAACCCTCAGTTAAGTTTATAGTTTCCCTAAACTTAAAAAGGCCCTACATGCTATAGGAAGGTGGTAGTAAAAATTTACATATAGAAATTGATAATTAGTCATGTAATTATTCAGCAATTTACTGTGCACACACAATTACTCGAAGAGGTATCATCTTGAAACATAATCACTGTGTTATAAAGGACTTAATACCAGTTCTTGAGGGCTGAGGATTTGTTTTGCTTTCTTTGCTTTCAGCATTCTCTTTTTATAGCTTACATTCCTCTGTTGTTTTTCCCTGGCAAAACATACAACTTTACATAAGCAGAACTGAAAAAAGATGCTTTTTAATTGAGCGTTTTGGTTGATAGTAAGCACTGTGAATGTGATAGGTGCAAAATACCACAGGGAGTGCTGCCAAAATTCTATCCAAACAAATACTTCTTGGAAGGGCAGAAAAAACCTAGGTGGAAATAAATTTGCAAGTGTTTTATTACTCTTCTTTCCCAAGATATTTCAGAGCTGTATCCCATCCTCTGTGTCTCAGAGGTGAGTGGTTCCCAGGAGCAAAAAGATGTTGGCCAGACATCTCCTCCTGGATCTCAACAGGCCAACACTTGAACGTGCCACTGCTCACAGCTCCCGTTAAGGAAAAGGTCTTTGTGACTATAATGGCTTAAAATCCCATGCAAGTATAAGAAATGCCATCAGTCACCAGCTCTGCTGAAATTGAAAGTAATATTGATGGAGTTTTGATGGACAGTTCTACTTGGAGTGTTTAGGTTTGTGGTGGGTGGGATTTTTTAAATTTATTTTTTTTTAGATTTGGGTGTTTGTTTCTTTGTTCTTAATCATTCTTAGCAGCTGCTTAGTTCTTCAAGCTCTTTGAGACTCAGTGACATGATTCCCCTTAATCTTTTCTTTATGGAATGCTTCTTGGTGCTCCTTATGTCAAACAGAACTTTTGCCTTGTTGCAGATATGAACAATGACCATAGTTAACAAGCCAAAATCCTCAAAGTCTAAAAAATCTTCATCGAGAAGGTCTGACACATCTATGAAACCCCGTACTAAAAAAATGACGTCACGCACCGCGAGTTTGGGCCGGGTACCACCGACAGAAGATCCAAACAAAGTCTCTGTGGATAAAGGCCCTGGAGGGCATATTTATTGTAGATCATCTCAAAAATCGAAGCCTTTTGCCCAAAGAGATCTAAGTAAGTGTGTCTGTCCTCCCCCCTTGTCCTTCAGAACAAAACAGAAGTAGCAGCAGTTGTTGTTGCACTGCTGTGAGGTGGGACTGCAGGGAGCCAAGGCTTTGCTGGTAGGCTTGAATGTTGTGCATCCCCTGAGGCAACTGAAGGGCCAAGTGTTGCAGAACTTGGTTTTATATATTTGTAAATTAGTTTTGATCTCTTTACAGTCGAATAAGGGGAGCTATTCAGAATACATAGGCTTACCCAGGTCTTTTCTGTTACACAGAGAAAAGTATATTTTACCATGACTACTCATGGCTTCCATTATTCACAAGTCTTTGAATGATAATGCTACTTAGGAAGAGATCTGATAACTGATTTCTGTGCTACTTACTTGCTTATTTTTTTGTCTTGGTTCCTACTTTATAATTACAAGTGTTAAGTTTGTAGTTTAAGTTACAATAAGATAAAAAACCCCAATAATTTAATTGATAAACAGATTAAGGACTATAGATGTAAAGAAGCCTGGTACTAAAATAAGAGTGGTAGTTTGTCTTGCATTGGAAGAATTAAAGCAGGCCAGTAAACTGTTGTCCAAACCAGTGTGTTGACCAGTAAATTGAAATGGCAGTGTTAGACCTGTGCATCACGTGTTCTGTGTTTTGGAGTAGAGTTGGTTCTTCAGAGTGCTCCTGCAGAATGCTAATTTTTAAATACCCTCTTTAAAACCAAATCAGTACATCTCTTGTAAAATACAATTTTGCAGTTGTTAATGATGGGATTGCTCCGCCACAAAGAATTCTTTTTCCACCTGAGAAAATCTGTATGGATTGGCAACAAACCCAAAGTGTTGGAGTTGGGCTGCAGAACCTCGGCAACACGTGTTTCCTTAATTCCACTCTCCAGTGTTTGACCTACACGCCTCCTCTTGCCAATTACATGCTTTCCCTTGAGCACACCAAGTCATGTGAGTAGTTTCTAACATTATAAATCTGTTGGACAGCTCTGAAGGTGAGAGAAAAGCAGTGATTGTGTGAAGAAAATTGGTAGTTGTCCTGTTTTATCTGTAGGAGCATGTTTTGAACATGATCTTAGAAGTCTTTTCCAGCCTAACGATTCTGGTAACAGGAGGGTCAGAACAGCAGATCAAGTGAATTTGTTAATTTAATGTGCCGTGGTAAAACTTAAAGAAAAGATTGTTTCTTGCTTCATGTGAATAATGAAGTGCGTTGTAAAGGAGGGCATTTGATGAACATTTGGCATTTGGATTTCCTGCTGGTAGAAAGGTGATAAAATTGAGGATGTTGGTGCTGGAGATTCGTCGTCTTCACAGCCTCGATACTGTAGTGCACTAACGCTGTGATAAATTATGTGGTCAGTGTTGACCCTTTAAAAAAATAAACCAAACCCTAGAAAGACCTACAGGCCAATCTCTTATGAACTGGAATAGAAACTTGTGGGGGACTCTATTAAAATTTAGACTGATTTTATTGTAAATAAGTTTGTATTTTTTAAACCCTTGAGTTTGTGTTCTGTGAATTTTGGTTTTCCACTTGAATTTATTTAAGCCTAGGGGAGCCTCTTTTCATATCCATAACTGTGTTTTTTAACTGTATACTTTCTAGTATGATATGTTAGTGTTTATTCCAAGAAATTTGTGTATTTTTGCCAAATATAAACATTATTTAAGAATCATAGAATCACAGAATAGTTCGGGTTGGAAGGAACCTTAAAGATAATTTAGTTCCAAGCCCCTGCAGTGGGCAGGGACACCTTCCACTGGGTGTGTTCAAGGTCAGGTTGAGTGGGATTTTGAGCAACCTGTGATTCTATGGGTTTTATTCTCTACAATTCTGCATAATAAAATGCCACAAAACTGCTGGGATGTTGACACTTGAGGAGAAGAAAATGTAACATGGAGGGTGGACACTGCAACCGTAACTTAAGGACTATTATTTTGTGGGGGTTTTTGTAGCAATGTGTATTTCACTAGACTGGGATGTCTCTTCTCTCCCTGCTCAGGTCATGTAGAAGGATTCTGTATGATGTGCACAATGGAAAGTCACATCAACCAGGTCCTGTGTTGCTCTAATAATGCCATCAAACCTACATCTGTTATCAATGGCCTTAAAAGTAAGTCATTTGATACAGCTTTATTTTTTTATATTTTCTAATTCTAATATAAATAATTTTGGTACTTTAAAGAAATATTTCAGAAATATGTGTTTTCTTTCTATAAGAGAGAAATATATAATAACCTTCTTATTTATTAGGAATAGGAAAACATTTCCATTTTGGCAGTCAAGAGGATGCACATGAATTCTTATGCTTCACTGTTGATGCTTTACAGAAAGCTTGCTTGAATGGAAGCACCAAGTAAGCATAAACAAATTCTCTTTTAAATGTTCCCTAGCCCCTTTTACTCCTTTATTTACTCTTATAAATGCCCTAGGACTTCATAAAAACTGTTTGAGGGGTTAACTTTTGGTCTTCAGTCTTCTGAGGTCTGACTGTTAATTTATTTCCAGATTGGACAGATCTTCTCAAGCCACCACACTTATTTATCAAATATTTGGAGGATATCTAAGATCCCGAGGTACTTTTTAAAAAAAATTACTGTCTTTTGATCTATGTGAGTCTGTAGTAAAGGAGTTTGTGGTTTGACTAAACTAAGATGCATGAGTAACTTACATTTGCACAGTGAGTCTCCCTGACGTGTTGTGAAGCATTTGTATTTTGATTGCAGTAAAGTGCTTGAACTGCAAAGCGGTGTCGGACACGTACGAGCCGTTCCTCGACGTTACCTTGGACATAAAGGTGAGGGGGTTTGGGGTGTGGGTGGAGACCTGCCAAGACTTGTAGAGCTTTGTAAAATAAAGTCATTTTTTTTTAAAACCCCTGTTGTTGAAATAGAAGAGCTTGGGAGTGGATTGGACTTTGTTGTTCTGTAGAAGTCATGTAAATGGTCTCCGTGTTTGTATTGGATTTAAGCTGGAAAAATAATTATTATATCTATACAAACAATGATACTATCATACTTCTCAATTATTCTACTTCAGTATACATCTATTGTTAGACTGATGGGTTGATTGTTTTCATTGCTGATGCCAAAATATACCACAGAGGCTGGCTGTGGCATTGCAAAATTTATTTATTTTGGAGTTGAATCATTTTCAAATGAGGTAAATGCTCAGTGTGCTGTTTCTGCCTCCTCCTTTACAGAGTTTGCTCATTCACAATAGGTCATTTAAGTATGAACTGGCAAGGTTCTCTTGTAAAGCCCTATTGAAATTTTGCGTTTTTAGTGACTTAGTGCTCTACTTTGTTACTCCTGCAGGCAGTTACATCTGTCACCAGAGCTCTAGAACAATTCGTGAAACCAGAACAGCTGGATGGTGAAAATAGCTATAAATGTAGCAAGTAAGATTATTATTAATTACACCCTAATACAAGATATGTGTTTAATGCTGTGCATGACTTAGAGCATAAGTTATCTTTTGACTCTGTTTAGCAATGACACAGTGAGACATGGCTCACTGTTCCATTGGATTGTGTTTATACAACTAATACACTGAAATCCTTCAAAGCTTGGAAAATAATGCATTTGTTTCCAAGTGAGTAATTTTTATGTTTCTGTTTAAATATTTGGAAATACATTGTAAGAATTATGGCCATTAGCTCACATTAGACTTCTGTTCCTGGTCTTGCCTACACTGGGGCTTGTCAGCCTTCCTAAGTGTGGAATTGCACACTGAAACATGGACAGAAGATAAAGGAATGTTTGAGCAGAGGTGTGAGCTGGAGCTTTGGGCGAGGATTTGGGATGGGAGGCCACACCAATTCCCTGTGAAACAAAGTGAGGTTGGCGCTTGGTGGGTGTGAACAGGCACTGTGATAATCAATCTCTGGGGGCTCCTTGAGCAGTTCTGGAATTGTGATGCCTTTGTTGGATGGCTTTTGTCTGAAATGAGCCATCCTATAAACCTGACTTGTGCTTAGTGAAAGCTGTGGAATTCAGATGTTCCTTGTGCTGATCAACATGGGAAGGATTTTGAGGGATGCAAGAGCGTTGAACATTTGTATCCAATATTTTGGCAAAGTAAGTTTGTTACTCAAACAAACTCAGAGAAGCAAAGCCCACCAGACTGTTCTGTAACAGTCCTGTCTGAGCCTTCTAAATGAAAAACGCAGCACCTGCTTTTTGGTGTTGGAAAACTTGAGTTAATTAGCACATCTGAATGCAGATGTTGAATAAAGAGCACCCAGTGGGCCATTACACCAGTTAATCCCAGGTTCATTTTAGTCTGTGGGTCCCAGCAAGCAACATGTGATATAGGAAGAACTCCCATGGTTTATGGGTTATGGCTGAGGACAAGTAAGAGAGCTGTGATAAGCAGCTCTCATCTGAATTGCAGGATCTTTCATTAATGTGGGGGGTGAGGAGTTTAGTCATGCATAAAGCCAGGAGTTTCAGTCTTTCTGTGAGTTGAAAAAGAAAGGTTTGGTGTATGTACAGTATCATTTCCATTGCTGGTAAACTATTATATTACTTTTCAATTTTCTCTAATTGGTGTTTTCCTTTTACTCCTACCATGATTTCATGATATTTTTCTAACAAAGATTACTGCCTGAAAATGCCTCTAATTATAAGTTTCATAGAATTTTATAAACTAGTCTTAGTTGGTTTTTTTTTATTCTGGGTAGGTCTTTTTTTTTTCTTTTTTTTTTTCATAGGGTTTCTGCATCAGTTTGGAATTCTCAGCCTTGTATTTTGACACTGGAGTTTGAAAAGAGGCTATTTAATTCTGACTGTTAACTCTCGACAGTATTTTTCTTGACAGTGCAAAGTGACATGTGTCAGTCCTTGTGCTAGTGGGTGCATTTCAGGACTTACTCTCTACCTCCTGCCCTTGAATGCAACAAAACAAGATGAGCAGTTTTGTTTTGAAGGACTGCAGGTGGTTTCAGTGTCTTCCCAGGCAACCTGAAAACTTAATATATCCCAATTGCCTCCTGCAGAATGACTGTTTCCTTCCAGTGATTTCTTTTTTTACATTTTTTGCAGCCTTACCTTTTTGGCATAAGAAATGTTTGGGCATTTCTTTGGCTATCAAAAGATAATGTTCTAAATCCTTTATGCTTTGTTCTGTAGAGCTTTCCTCTTATATCCTGCTGCCTTCTCTCTGTTAACAAAGCTGAAATGCAATTTATGGACCTATGAAAAGATGTAACATGTTATGCAAGTAAATATTATTCCAATAGCATAAGCTATTGTGATATATATATATATAGTGCTATATAGCTATAAACAATGTGTGAGAGATGGAAACTTGTTTGGCTTCTGGTTGGGAAAGGAATAGATTGTTAGAAATGTGTCTGTGCTTGTTTTTAAGGTGCAAAAAGATGGTTCCAGCATCAAAGAGATACACTATCCATCGCTCTTCCAACGTCCTCACAATATCCCTGAAAAGATTTGCAAATTTTACAGGTGGAAAGATCAACAAGGTATATTTACAGCTGGAATGGTTCTGTATCTTCTTGGAATGGGACTTTCCCCAAAGATGAACACTCATTTTAAAGTGGTTTGTGTTTTCAGGCAGTAACTGTACTCTTAGAAAAGAGGATATCACAACTATGACTACTTCATTTTCTAATAGCTGTAAAGTTCCTTTGTGACCATAAGAATATACCTTGAAGGGCTTATTCTGTAGCAAATAGTTACCTGCGACTTTAATTATTAAATACGATGAGAAATACTATCTTTCAGTGAATCAAAAATTAGATTTGTATCATCCTAGTCTGTGTTTTTAGAAGTGGGTTTTTTTCAGGCTACTCCATGAAGTATTTCAGGCTAATTTTTGAATCTTCTTTGTGTTTAGGATGTAAAATACCCTGAGTATTTGGATCTTCGAGCATACATGTCCCAATCCATTGGAGAACCTCTCATCTATGCTTTATATGCAGTTCTTGTACATAGTGGCTTCAACTGTAATGCTGGGCACTATCTCTGCTTCATAAAGGTAGATATCAGCTCCATTTCTAGCAGGAGAAAATCTGTGCTGGCTAAGAAATTAAAATGTTACTGCTAACCTCTGTTTCTAGGGGAAGAGATTTCATTATGTGTTCTGTTTGCTTTGTTTTGGTATGTTTTGTTCTGTAGAGTTCTATCTGTGATGTCCTTTGAAACACAAGCAATTCATCTAAAGATATATTATCTTTATTTGCAGGCTGGTAATGGACTTTGGTATCGAATGAATGATGCCTCAGTAGAACTTTCTGATATCAAAACAGTTCTCAATCAGCAAGCCTATGTACTTTTTTATATCAGGTAATAACAACCACTAGATGTGTTCAGAATATTTTTACTATCAAATTACTGATAATTTTCTTCAAGTCTTTCTTTTCACAATAGGAAAATATTACTATTTGTACAATTCAATTCTGTCTAACTAGAAGTTCCCTAAGTCATTTATTTAAGTATCTTTCATTGCTTGGCCTGAAACTCTTGTATACTGCTATGGGTCTGCTCTGCGTGGCTGGCTCATTTAGAAAAGAGGAGAAATCCCGGCCACCGATGATGTGAGGCTGAATTATTGCTCTGAGAAGGACAGCCGTTGTGGGAAGACCATTTTCTAATTCTCAGTTTGTAGGCTTGGCTGAGTCTTTTGCCTATGTCTTGCACATCACACACGCAGTTTGTGACATGACAGGCTGAGATTTAATCCCAGAGTGGCTGAAGGACAGCCCTGAGCTGACTGTGGTTTCCCCCCAGGCGCTACGACCTGACCCTGGGGGAGCGCGCCTTTTACCTGCCGGCGCCGTCGTACCCGCGCCCCTTCCTGGGCCAGCGGGGAGCCAACAGCAAGCAGGCTGCTTTTATGGGACCACGGCTCCCCCCTCACATGATCAAGGTAACCAGAGGGCACACACTGCCACCAAATTACAGTGGGTTTTTGTTGGTGTTGTTTTTTGGCATCTGAGTTTTTATGTTCCCTTCCCAGCCCTCGTGCTCCAGCCAGGGTTGTTCAAACGGTGGCTAATCCTAAACTGTGCAGCTGTGCTGCTGCGCTGCTTCACCCTTCCAGCTCAGCTTCCTGGAGCACTGAGACCTATGCTCTTCAGGCAGTTTAAGTGGTCTATTAATGTTTAAATAATTTAAATTTTAAAAGTTAATGTTCCCCCTGCCATGCCCCATCAATGCCACCTCAGTTGAAACCATGAAAAAAATTGTCTTGTTCCTGATTACCAGAAGAATTATTCCAGTGTTGTTGGGAATGCCTAAAGAGGAAAATAAATGGTTTTTGGAGTAGCTTTAGTCAATGTTAAGTTGTTTGAGTTGTACTTCAAAAATGATGTTCATTTGATACCAATATGCAGTTAAGCAGAGGCAGGAATTAAACACACTTGTTGGACTCACCCTTATTTCGGAAGGTGTTTTCTTAGGTGTTGAGGCAATTTGTAGAAGTCTATAGTTGGAGAATTTCACATTTCAAAACTTTCAGTGCTGTGTGTTTGAACAGATATTTCACAATCTTTTTAAATGCAGAGTTCAAGTCGTTTGAATGGAAATGGCCCCTTAAAAGAGGATCCCAGTGCAGTTGGTGTGGCTGTAAAAAGGCCTTCCTCAGCTCCACCAACAGCCTGTGTTCAAAACTGGGCAATTTCCAGGCCTTCAATGACAGACCCATCAAAAAGCCAGAAGATCACTATCAGTATTCACAACAAGCTGCCTGCGCGACCGACTGTGTCCCAAGTGGAGTGTCTGAGCAGTGCTGGGGAGGACGAGGACCTGAGCAAGCCTGTTCCCTCCTCCACAATCACAAACTCCTCCGCAGCAGAGCCTACCTCAAATCTACCCTGCATGGCAGTTCCTACCAGTGTCTCCAAGCAGGAAGTTCCTGATGATATTTTTGTGGAGCCAGCAGTGAATGGAAACCCCAAACTGGGCTCTGAGAACATGGTCCCTTACGGTGCAGAACCTTCAGGAAAGTCCGAGGAGTCAAAGGGCTTGTTTAAAAGGAATTGCAACGTAATATCTTCCAATGGAATTCTGCTTGGAAAGGTGGTCCGTACATTGCATAACTCCCATTCGTCCTGTCAGAATGCTGAAGAGAGAGCCCAGCATGAGCTGCCAAAAATTGATTCCCTAAATGGTGCTATTAGTTTAGATAACGAGTATAAAGAAAACGGACTGAAACTTGACGATTCCACTTGCCAAGTCCAACCTGTGAAACCTTCAGAGATGTTCTTCTCTAAAGCAAATGGAGTGCTGGAAACGGTGAGTTGTGTGTGTCCACCTGGACCTCCTCGCCTGTGATTATATTCAGGATTCAGGAGTGTTAAAATGTTCCTGACTCATGTGAAGTACCAAGAGAGCACCCAGCACAGATTTCATTATCCCATTGGGTTTGCAAGGCTGAATTGTCATATGAGAACGTGTCAATGTGAGAGAAGTTCAGCTGGGATAATGCTTCATAAATTCCATAAAATATACTGTGGGGGGGAGTGGGATAATGTGTAAAATGAGGATAGCACAGGTAACTCATCATGATCGTGTTTGACAACTGGTGTTGAAATTCTGCACCTTTCTACTAAAGAGAGCTTTTTTCCCCTGTTTGTTAACTTCTCTGTTTTAATTGTAGATGCCTAAAGTTTTGTCGCCCGATCCTCAAGGTATCTTAGAATCTCTCACATACAGCCAGTTGAACAGCTTGGCAGAGGAAAAAAGGTAAAATGAGTACACTCTTTAAAACAAGGTTTCATATATCATTATTTTGCCTGTTACTAATACTGCTTAATACAAAGAATTAAATCAGTACAGAGAACTCCACGCTGCTGCACACCTGTATTGCAATCAGCAGCACTGGGCACACGTTATTCTGATCCTAAACACAGGCAGATGCCTCTTAGTTTTATAGAAGGTTTTTACATTTTCCTTACATTGTCTGAAATGCTTTTTCTTATCCTCTTTCCCATCCTAGGGTGGGGGAATGTAAATTCCCAGCATCTGCTCTGCCTTTTGGGAGAGAGTGGGAAATTCATGTGTTTATTTTTTACTAGTTGGGGGGAGAGCAAATATAGTTGTTTTGGCTCTTCCTGTGATTCAGAGCTGCAAGTGGAAGGAGATGGATGTGTTTGGTGTGGGGATTTTAAGGTAATATTTGCACAATTGAGAGAAGGAAAACACTTTCCTTGGTAGCTGAGGAAGGTGTAAGAACAGGTTTCTAAAGGGAATGTCTTTTCAGGGTTTTTGCATTAGCCACCAATTTTTTTTACCTAACTCCTAACATTTATCTTTTAGATGGACTTTTTGGAGTTAAAATGATGTTTTTCTTTTGTGCAGTGTATCTGGACCTCAGAAATCTTCTGAGAATGATGGTCTTATGGAAACTGTAGTGATGGAAGCACTGTTTGCCTATGAAGAATCCAGGAAGGTTCCTTCCAACTTTAGCTGTGAGGTTGAGAAACTTTTTCCTCAACCAGATTCTGAAACCATTTTTACCAAAGATGAAGTTGCTGAAAGTATTATAACAAAAGCTGATAATGCACATCTCATTATCAATGGTCAGCACAAGGTCAGGAAAAAATCCTTGGACAGTGAAGATGAATTCCTTGGGCAGCGTGAAGCTGAAGACACCAGAGACAAAGACAAACCAAGAATATCAAAAGAACCTGAACTCATTTCAAAAGAAAATCCTTTGTACATCAAAGGGTCTCCTGAGAGTAAAGAGAAATTAGGGCAAACTTCCTCTGTGAAGCCTGACATTGAATGTAGTTCTAAAAAACTTGCATCTCTAGATATTACAGATAAATGCCAAGATACAAAGGACATTTCTAATAACTATGTAGAGGTACCACCTGTTAATGACTCTTCTATTACAAAGCTGGATAAAGTATTGGAAAGTCAATTTTCTAGAGCAGATGAGGGACTGAGTAGTGAAATGTGTGAAGAAGAGAAACACATGAAAAAAAATAAGAAAAAAATACATGACTCTAAAAGAACTGACAAAGAGCACTACCGAAAGAAGAGAGAGAACTCAGACACTGAGGAGAAGGAGAGGCAAAGCAGGAGCAAAACAGACGAACATTCCCACAGGAGGAGGAGCTCCCGCAGCGTGGAAACAAAACCGAGTCGTCACAAGCAGGAGCATTGCAGTGAGAGCAAGTACAGGTCCTCCCACAACGACAGGAGCAGTCCAGGCAACAGCAGGAGCTCAGGGAAACACTCTCGGTACAGATCCCGGAGCAGAGAAAGGACAGAGCAGGACAGGAATAGGTATTACTATTCCAAAGGGGAGAGGGCTTGGGTTAGAGACAGATACTATCAGGATGAACCACGGAGATGGGAAAAATGCAGATACTACAATGATTATTATTCCTCCCATGGAACAAGGGATGGCAGGGAGAGGAAATCCTCTCACTGTGATAAAGACTATGACAAACTGAGCCAAGCCTACAGCAGGTCACATAAGGATTATCATTGCAAAGGCAGGTGGGCTCACAACACCCTGTCTCGAGAGGAGGATTTCCATCACTTCAGCAGCCACAGAGCAAACCTCCACCACTGTTCAGTACCTCAGCAGCATCCTGACAAGTACTCCCGTGAAAGGCACCCCCTTCCCTCTCTGCCAGCACACCCACACCTGGAGGACTCCTCTCGGGAGAACGACAAACTGAGAAATGGCAAAAGAAAATACTCCCAGCAAGAAGAAAGTGGGAGCGACGTAGAAAAGAAATGCCGCAAGACAGATGACCAAAGAACCAAGAAGTACAAGAAGGTCAAGAAGAAAAAGAAGTCCAAAGATAAACATCGAGAGAAGGATTACAAGTAAGCAAGGATTCCAGCATAATCAGCAATTTTTTTCCTAATTATTTTCTGGGTATTTCTCATGTCTGCCTTTTTTTCCATTGTTTCTAAGTTATTTTTCTGTCATACTGTGACGGGATCATGTGTCATTAGATTGACCAAGTGAAGATAGGAAAAATTGCTGAATTGTGTTAGGACACTAGAGCTGGACATTGTAGTGAGAGTAACATCTGCACTGTTTTTGATTAGTCTACAATTTGAATATTTTTTTTTAATGCCCCATATTCCACAACTAGCCCCTGTTAAATGATTTGTGTACAAACCAGGAGCCATTGTCCTTCATTCTGAGGGCTTAAGTTTGCTGCATCTAAAGTAAGTTAGATGTGCAGAAACTACCACAAAAGAGCAGACACGCTGCAAGTCGTCACCTGTGGTAAAATAAATAACATTTCATATATACATCAAGTGCCACATCTGTTTTTCTATTTTTAACTTGCATGTTTCCTTCAGACTTTATGATTTGGATTGCTCTGTGCTCCACTTTGACAATGACAATCGCAAACATAAGAAAAAGAAGAAAAAGAAGAAGCACGACAGGAAACTGAAAGACTTATTGGAATATTTAGATCCTCGTTTCCAGAAGAAAACATGGGAGAAGAAGGAAGAATCCCGTCCTCCAGATGACCATTTATGTGAGCAATACAGAAACCAGGGCAGTAAACAACCCTACAAGGAAGAGAAGCCTTCTGGTGCAGGTGACAGCAAGAAATACAGCTCCATGGCATCCCATGAGTATGTCAGAGGTAAGGGAGCCCAGGGTGTTGGCAGGACTCCTTTTTACTCATAACAACCCCTAAGTGCTTGTGTGGTGAAATCCCTGTTTTATATTGTGGCTTCCAAACAATGTCATGGCAG
Organism: Formicarius rufipectus; assembly: GCA_013399695.1. Lineage (NCBI taxonomy): Eukaryota > Metazoa > Chordata > Aves > Passeriformes > Formicariidae > Formicarius > Formicarius rufipectus. Next base: position 538,514 of record VXAU01003269.1, on the reverse strand, counting down.
GGGCGTTGGAAAGAGATGATCTTTAAGGTCCCTTCCAACCCAAGCCAGTCTGTGATGTAGATAAAATCCTATGTTCAGCTGTTTCATAGCACAGAAACTGCTGGTTGCTTATTCAGAGGAACAGAAATTGGTGATAATACTGAAGTGGTGTTGGTTCAGGTGGAGCTCCGCTCTCCAAGCACAGTTGTCAACCCTGCAGAGGACATTTCACAATTTAACACCTGGAGAGTTCGTTAAATGTTAAGTTCCTGTGATTATTTTATTTAGTTGTGGGATTTCTTTTTCTTTGTATAGGCTTAGAAGTGGGCTGATGAAACAGCTTTTTCCCAGTTTTAAATATTTAAAGGAGTCTGTTTGGTGCTTCTTACAAAAACAATAAATACAAACTTGAGTGCCTGACTGGATTTACACTGAACTCTCAGCTGTTGCTTGTTATTATCTTATCTTGGGCTCTCAGTAGATAAATTAATTAGTTTAAATTAATTAGCTATAGAATTATGCAATGAAAAAGATTGCACACTGCAACAAATTCAACATCTAAAATGAAATTTGACATTTCCCATGAAACTTCTGAACAGAAGTGTTTGTTACAGAAATAAAACCTTTTTAAATGCCTATTATTTGACATAAACAAATTCCAGCTACTCATATATAAAACCCAGAACAATCCCCCAACTATCTACTTTGAAGCAGTCCCTGAAGAAGACATCTCACTGCCCAAAATCAAGTTTAATTGTTAAATTTTAAGCATTTTATGCCTGCCCACGGTTTAAGAATTGGGTTGATGGTCAGTGAACTAGTCCTGTGTCGAAAATGTCCTTATGGCACAGAAAACAGAAGAATTACTTGCATTACAGCTGAATGCATTTTGCTATTCAGAGAAGTTTAATCCTGAAAGATTTTAATTTTCCAGATTTTTCTGTGGTTTCCACACTGAGGTAAATTGACAGTCTGTGGATTCTTGCAATAAAAGGTTTGCTGAGGGCAAAGAGGAAATGTATTTGTGGAAAACTGATTGTCTTTTAGGACCTAACCAACCAAAAGTTTCATTCTGAAAATACACTGTGGAGGGAAAGCTGATTATTCACCCACTACTCTTTAAATTTAAGAAGCACTGAAGTGAGGTCTTTCAAACACTAATGTTGTAAAAACAGACATTTAAAGAATTATACTCATGTCAAAATAACCATTATTGCACTGAAAGTGTCTTGTTCTATCTGATAAATCAGGAACTAAACAGAATTAAAATGCATCTGCTCAATTCTGGTTTGGCTTTAGTGAGTTCTCTGGCCAGCAGAGGGCAAACTTGGTTTTAGTAAACCAGTCAGTGAAAAAACAAACCTGAGAAAGGAAATGTCTTGCATCTCCCTGCCCCGGTCCTGGGGAAGCAAAGATGTTTGATCCCTGCTCACAACACGAGGGGGAGATAAGGGCTGGGGCAAGGAAGGGTTTTAAGTGTCGGGAATATTAGTGTTTCATCAGATCATCTCATGGGTCTCAGTTGGATTCTCTGAGTGATGGGATCCAGTTTGGAAAGAGGCCACTTTGGCAGTGTGTTTTTGGAGAGTGTTGAACCTCCCAAACAAGGTGGACACAGGCAGGGAACCCCTGGGAAGGAACTGAGGTGGTGCCTTTTCACCAGGACTTGTGTTACTTTGAATAAATTAATAAAGGTAGAAATAGTGATAAGTTGTGATGTCAGACAAAATCACACGGGGTGGGGAAATGAGCAGCTCTAAAGCAGCTGTTTCCTACATCCTTAAATGTTCTCCCCAGCTGTTTGTGTGGGTGAGTTTGGCTCAGCCTGGCCACAGGTTTAGTACAACAGCTGTGCTGTCTGGGCAGAACTTCAGCCACGTTTGATCTCCCTGATCCACCCTTTGCTGGTGAAGCAGCTGCCTCTGTGCTCGTGCTCTGAGCAGCTCCCCAGGGTCGGCCTCGGATGGAACGGGGTCAGTCTGGCAGGGAGTTGGATCCTGGGCCAGGGACAGATGGTGCTGAGGGCAGGTCTGGGGCTTCTCTTGCAGAAATGAAGCCTCTGAGACAGAGCTTTATGTCCCATGTCACGACAGGGACTGACCTGCCTTCCTCTTGCCTTTCAGGGGTGGAGCTGCCTGATGAGAGCCTTCACTACTCAGACTGAACCCACCACCCGACCCAGCGACTTCTTCCCATCAAACCCAACCACCTTCTACCTTCAAATCAACGACTTTTTATCATCAAAACCAACTACTTCTGACCTTCAAACCTGACCTTACCAATATAGACCATCAAAACTTAAAATTTATTATCAAAACAATTACCATCAAGACAAAAACCCAGTCATAAGTGGTGCTTAACATTTCTGTACAGATTTTACCATATAAGAACTTTTTTTTAGTTTTTAACTTGAGACTTTCTTTTTTAAAATATACTTCTAATCCAAAAGGGTGAAAACTTTTTACAACTGCTGAACATTGTAAATTACCACATAAATATCTCACTGAGGTGAGATAATGCCCTGGAATAGACCATCTCAAATGCTGCTTAATTACAGACTCAGGTTGACTTTATGTTATTCATGTAATGTTACTCCAAGTTAAGACATCTGGTGCAAGAGCAACCAGGAAGTATAAAAATTGCAACTGACAGTCTGTATATTTAATTTAAAGACTTATTTAAAACTTCACAAGTTTTGCAAGAGCTTCATTTTTTTTTTTTTCCTGTGGTCTGACACTAGAAACTAATTTTACTTCACATTTGAGTTATATTCAAGATCTGAAGAAAATCTTCTGGTTTTCAACATTGTGAAACAACAAATATGCAGTTCTGAATGTATCTCTCAAGACTATTTGTATATTGTTCCATATGTTTTTATTACATTTTCTTAATATACTGTCATTTGTCTTAAGTCTCAGTTGTCCGTTTTGTCTCTCTAAAGTGTCTAGTTACAGACAAATTCATACTGTGATTTTTATTTTTATTATTAAATGCTATCAAACTGTGATGCACTTATTATTCACTGGTCCTGCATCAGGAGATGAGTGGGGAACCTGTATTAAATACAGTTCATCTGAATAATCTGTCTGGTTTATACAAGCTGTGTTGTTCAGAGATGTCTAAAGTTTGATCTTTGTTTTTTTAAAGATAAAAAGCACTTGCCCCACTGTAAATATATAGCATGTAAAATTTATATAGTATATAAATACAGCAAAGTTAAAATGGATTTTTACTTGAGTTTTACTTGAGTTCTTTAACATGCACTGTGTCCTGGGAGCTGGCAGAGCGTGGTCCATGCTCGAGGATTCCCATCTGCCTCTCTGTAGGGGAGAAGATGCTGCTGGTGTGACCCAGAGAAGAGCAGTCCCCTGGGACTGCAGCTCCAGACAAGGATGCAGAAGCCTTCTCCTCTGAACTTAGAGCTCCCCCAGCCAGGCACCAGGCTGGGAGCTCAGCAGGAGCTTTTTACTGTGTGCAACACTTTAAAAAAATCAACAAAAAAAACCACCAAAGGAGCAAGGTTAATGTTTTTCTAAATACTTAGAGCACTGTTTTGGTACATGGAGAACACCATAAAGCCCAACAAACCCTAAGTGTACCTGCATAATGTTCCTGTGGCAACAGTTCTGTGACGTTACATAAAGTAACCTGGCAAAGTAACCAACACACCTGTCCTGTATCTGGCTTTTTTCCCCTCTTTTGTCCTCTGGCTCCAAGGTTTGGTGTCTTGTCCTTTGTCTGATGAGCAACTCTGGCACAAAGGTGTTAGAGCAGTGGAGGTGTTGACTGTGGTACCTCGTTCAGGGCCCCAGAAGCAACAAGTGCCCAGACTGGCTCTGGAGCAGCACAGGGAGGGCCCTGGTGACACTTCCCTGAGAGCTGAGGAGCAGCATCAGCTATTTATAATTGAGGAAACTAATTAATCTACTCGAGGAGAAGAGATCTGAGCCTCCCTTACACTTGACTGAAACTCATGCAAGGAAGTGACAAAATTCCTCCTTAATTCAGAGTGGCTCTCAAGGGAAGGCAGCTCTTAATGGAGTCACACTCAGTGGTAGCAAACTGCACCAAAGCAATCTGTTGTGCAGGTAAAGGCTTTTCTCTCTGAAAAATTAAACCTGGTAATTTAAATTACTGTGCCTAAAGATAGGGAAAAGAGGCCTGTTAATTTAAAGAGCTGTTGTAAAGGTAAACAATGTCTAAAGGAAGAGTCAGCAACTGCCTCCCATGTATTCCTGGTGACTGAGGAGTTGCACAATAATAGCGTTGTACACTTTATTTTTGAGAAAATGGACAGATTTAAGCAACAGGTCTTAATGATAAATGAAAACATTAATATTGCAGTGGCTTTACATAAGAACATCACATTTTTAACAGTGATAGAGTATTTGTCATGCAAATCACTTGTGTACACCAAGTAATACATATATCAATACATATCTGTACAGTATTTACATTTTATATTTAAACTCTAGCTAGAAACATTTTCCAAGAAAATATAGAAATGAAACTGGTAAGCCACAAGTCTTAATTTGTAGCATTTGGTCTACAACAGACCTAGCTTTTCCAGCAAGCATATCTACATAGATATGTAATAAATCTTAAAAATATGCATTGTTTTTTATATATGAAGCATTATAAATGCTGCTCAGTTTACAAAGGTTCAGTTTTGTACCAGTTCAAAATGGTTCAAAATGTTAAGTGACACAGAGCTTATTTTATCAGAATGTTGTAAAATTTAAGTCAGTCCAGCTGAGCTTAAGTTCTATGTACAGTTCTCTCCCAGCTGCACTGGCAGTGCCCGGGGGGCACTGAGCACGTGGCAGGAGCAGCCCTGGCTCTTGCTGCCCCTGCAACAGCAACAACACAGAGCTGGAGAATTACCCGAGTTTCAGTGCAACAGGAAGGGAGAAGCTGTTGTCTCCAAAGGACTTTTCCTCAGCATGGCCAAACTGTAACAGATCCTGCCTTAGGCCACTGAGCAGCCACTCTCAGTAGCCACCTCTGGACTTGAAGCCCAATAAAAAAGGGAAAGGTTGAGAGATTTTTCTTCACCCTCGTGGATAGTACCTGATACGGCCAAAATTTTCACAAGCCACTTTGTTTTACTGGCCTCATGGCCAGTGGAAATTTTGGGCCAGTTTCACTCCCTGTTAATACTGTTACAAGGAACATCTGAAATCAAATATTAACACACACAAGAATGCTGTTCCATTAGCTTTGGTAAATTAAATAGATACATTGAGCACCACAAGTAGCTGTTTAAGATGTTGCATTTCAATGCTAAGAAATAATGTATCTCCTGCTATAATAGCCTCAGTTACATGTTACTCTAAATAATTACTTCTGCCGGATATAAGAACTTCAAACTAAATACAGCAAATGAACTCTCAAGGCATTTCCTTCATGCTCATAGGCAGACATCCTCACCTGGTTAAATAAATAGATTTCCTCAAAGGTGATATTTCAGAAGACAAGAATTGATACAAAAGTGCTTCATGGCTTATTCATGCTTTTGTAATATCATATTTCTCCAGAAATACTTTATTTGCTGCCTCTGCCCTTTATGCTCACTAGTACCACTGACTTGGCTTGTCACTATTTGCATTACAAATGTGCTTGTCCAAAGCTGAGACTGGTGGAAGCAGAGCTTGAACACACATCGTGTCACTGCAGAGTGGAAGACTCAAGTGTTGTCAGCAGCTCTGTCACTGCTGCTTTGCAAACACAAGACACACAATTAATTTCTACAAAGAGTTTAAATGTGTTCCATTAAGCAAAGATATCCCCACACTGACACTTATTCAAGGATTTGACCTGCTTTGGTTGAGTTTTAGTCCCCTGGAAGCACTCGGATTTGAACATTCACCCAAGCAATTCCACACGCTCTGGGGGAAATCTGAGGTGTAGGAAGGTTTACTTTGTTCTTCTCCACGTGGCCTCTTTAGCAAACATGCAACAAAGCAAAACACTCACAGGCTGACACCCCATGCAAAACAAGGCAAATCGGTAAGACAGAACAATGAAACAGGCTCTTCCCTTGCAGTCCAAAGGAGATTTGAAACAGAGCAACTCCGTGAGACTGTGGGTTTGCCACAGCAAAGTGTGCAGCACACTTCCCTACAACAGATCCAGAGGTGCTCCTGGAACACCAACAAGCAAAACAGCTTTGACATTCTAGGTCTGTAAAGCCTTCACTGGCACAGTAGGCATGGCTCAGATTCAACAAGTTTGGGAGAAACAGTACAGAAAGGAGCAGTAGGGTCAAAGCTCCCCCTTTTCGCCTCCATTGTGGGTTTAGGGGCTCCACCTTAAGAACAGTGTGTGTGCTGTCAACAGAAAACACTGGTGAGTGTGTTCCTGAAAGGCCCATCAGCAGGACCACAAAGATCTTCCACTAATTACAGAAACAACAGAGACACATGTTTGGTGAGGAGTCTACCTGCACTAGGTAGTGGATGTGGAAGGTTTTAAAGTAAAAATACCTCTTCATCTTTTAAAATTTCAACTGTTGCAACACAGATCTGAAAAACTGCCTTAAAGAATGCAAGAAAAATACTTTCTCTGCATGTCCAAAGCTTTGTATCAAGCTTGTTAGGTTAAGCAATGACTCCTGCTTGCTTAACTCTCCAAGGCTGCATCGTACAGAAAGATTTCACCTTCCTGGTTTTTCCCTTGAGGGTGTTTTCACACACAAAGCCTAAACTCACAGAAGCCCCTGTCATTCATTTAGTAGTAACTTAGTGTTAATTAAACTACAACGTATCTAAAACACAAGAAGGATGTTACTATATAAAAAACAGATGAAGCCAGTCATTAAACCTTAGTGCTTAGTGCAGACTGGAGTGAGTTTCAGCCAACAGGCAAGTATAACACCCCATGTGTCCTTCATGTCATGTGAACAGGCTCAAACCTTTGCTGCTGGGACCTGCCTGCACTTCAGGGCACATCAACCAAAGCCTCTGGCACCACGAGGCACCTGCCCAGCTGCCAGTCTGCTTAGCTGCATTTCTGAAGAAAAGCTGTTTCCATAAAGGCAGGGGAGGAATCCTGACTGAAAGCTGCACTGTCCCTGTGAAACACACATGACTTGAGAACTGACAGAGACTGAGGGGGTTCTGCTCACAGGGAAATGAGGTGCCAGGTCATACTGTGCTCCACTGCTGGTGCTGCACTTTGGTGAGAGATGGAAAGTCTTTAAGTCACTCCTCCTTTTATGGGAAATACACTCCAATAACAAGTATAGACATTTCACTGTCAGCCATTAACTCCTTCCCTCCCAACCCAAGCAAACTCGAGTTGTAACTAATATAAATGAAACCAAGGCTTCCGTGTTTTCAGCTGAATGAAGTTCCAGTATCATAATTCTCTGGGATTTGAAGCTTCCTTCAAATTATATGCCAGTAACTATTTACCCTGAAAGGTCTTGCCAAGTTTTTTTGCCATAGTAAAGTGTATATATATAAAATTTACAGTTATTGTCTTCAGTTTATCCCATTTGTACATTATACCTCCACTGTATGCTCATTTATAGGTTGGTGCAGGTTTACAAGTCACTGATCATGTTCTATTTCTTATTTGCAATCCTTCGTTTCCTTGTTGCCAGCATATCATAAAAGGGATCCCTGCTGATACTTGCTCTGGAAGAGAAAAAAGGAACCATCAGTTTGGCTAACAAATACCTGGGTTTGAGAAGTGAAACTGTTCTGTTCTCTCTTCCCTGTGGATGACTCCATGTTCTCGTAAGACAACAGATGGTTGACTTGTAAGCACCACAAAGTACTTCTTGAGCAGAAGATGCTATTCAGCAGTGATTTGTGAAGAGGTCATACCTTCATCTTGACTACTATTTATGTCTAAGTTTGGGTCTTTCTATAAACTTTCCAAGATCAAGTCAAACTGTGGAAGTTCAAATCTGCCTGTTAACATGCTTAAGATACATGTCACTAAAGTTAATTATTGGGTGAAGTAAGAATCCACTAAAATTGGGTTTAAAGACTATTCACACAAGGTTTTACATTTGTTTAACGAAATAAATCTGTATTTTCCTCATTTGAGTTAGTATCACTGTTTCTTTAGGACCAGACAGTAACTGCAGAGTTGTATCCTGATCCATCAACCGCACAGAGCTTATCATCAATTCTTGAGCACACTGCTACATCAGAGCTCTTCAAACAAGTTACAACAAATTCTGTTAGTATATTACACTGAAAAGAGCTTACACTTCATTTCTCAAAGGCATTCAAGGCTCTAAACTCACTTGATAGATTTAATCCACTCTTCCTTTTCTTCTGGGGTAGGAGCAGATATTCTGTACACTACATGGTTGCCTTCCACCACTCTGCCATCAGCTTCAGTTTTACATGCTTTAATTACTTGACCTTTATGACTGGGGTTATAGAGCTCAAAGCAGTTCTGGAGGGTAGAAATAAAGAAATGTTTCAAAACACTCAAACAAAACTGACAAATATATTCATTTAACAGTACAATTAAGTTCTACATGGTTTACTTTTATTCATTAAAACAATAAATAGGAAATTATCTTACTGGTTTTCTAGGGTCTTCAACTTCTCTTATGCTAAGATTCTCTAATGGAATAATTCCTCTAGGTTCTTTGTCCTAAAAAAATGAGGAAAATATCCCATTATTAGCCACTTAAAAATCCTGATTACAAATGAAATCTACCAGGATTGGTATATACTTACTGTTGTGTATTCAAAGTAATACAGGCAATTATCAGTCAGAATAAACCATCTCCGTTTCCATGTTTTTACTCTTCCCCCTACAACCAAAAGGTAGGCTGGAATTAGACATGTGCTGCTGTCAAGGCTTCAACAATGAATACAGAAATAATTTAGTTCTGCTTGTTTTTCAAAACATGGTTTAATTCCTTCATGGCAAATGGATCAGGCACAGATGAGTTAGGTTAAAGGAACGTGTTGCTGCAGCTCTTGCTCGAGGCAGCGTTAACTATGGTGGTGCTGAGCAGCCACAGGAGTGCAGGGCCAGCCCTGTCCCTCTGTCCAGGCCTCCACAGTGGTTGATGGTCCCAGGAATACTGACAGCACACAGCCCTGGGCATGGCCAGTGCCGAGGAGGCTCAATGAGCCCAACCCCAGGGCTGGTTTAACACCCACAGCCACTCGCTCACACCAGCACCGGCTGTGGTGCGGGATGGAAAACCAGCAACTGGGTCCCAGCAACAGGATTAATGCTCTCCACAGCCTGTCCTGGATGAGAAAACAGTCCCATCAATAAAATTTTATCACCTGTCACGCCACTTGGGAGCAAACATGTGATTAAGAACCTATCTCTACTCTCAGATTCAACATCGAGTGCGTAAGATGCTTATAAACACCACTACCAGAACAAATAGGATGGGCCATCAATAAGGAAATCCTATGCCAAGACATACCATTGTTAGTCATTTGTCACCTTTTAGAATGTTAAAAACATGCTCTCTTCATGGGTTAATATATCACTGAGGACACCTGACAGAAGAAACAGTTACTGCTCCAAAAATGCCAATTTTTCCTGCATTAAGAATTTAGACAACAGCAACCAGAGTTGTTAATGACATGCTATAGGGAACAGTTCCTTTTTAGAAACACATTGTTTTGGCCCTTTCAGTTTTTCTGCCACTGGCTACTTCAGAACACATCTAGCTTCCCATATTAAAATAATTGCATTATTTTGATATTAATTTCCAGGAAATAATTGTAGACAAAGCACTCACATGTTATTAGTATGCAGGCTTAGATCCACCATAGTTATCTGACCTCAGGATTATGTAATCACCTGTGCATCATCCATTCAGCAGGCATTTCACCTCATTAACCAACATCTCAAAATAGTTGATCTTGCCATTGAACAGCCGTGCATAAAAGAGCACCATTAATACACACAAGACACCCAGTTCAATCCAAGTCATATCACCAAATTTAAGACATGGAGCATAATTTTTTAATCTTTTTTGTTCTACTTGAGCTGGCTGAGGTTTTGTTAATACAGAAATCCAAATCATATTGAATTTGATAACAACTGTAGGAATATCATGACATTTCTGGATACCAATCTAATGCATGTTTGCATTGCACACCGAGTACGTTGCACATTGTATCTTCCTTCTGGCTTGATTTCCCAACCTCTGGAATGACCCAGTGGTAACACACCGCAACATTCAATGTGCTCAACCCACTTTGTTTCCACCAGATGCACAGTATCTTAAGAAGGATTCAATCTGCAAGCAGGTGCGGTAAAATAAGAGAAGGCAAAACAGTGCAAGATGCAGAAGCCGTGACACAATGGATGGTTGAGTGAACTGGAGACAGTGAGGGAAGAACTGGTGGCATTTTGGTACAACCACTGTGACAGATCCTTAAATAAAGCCCTGCAGACATTCAAGCTGGCACGTAAGTCTAGTTCCCATTACTTTGACCAAGAGCTGGTTCGAGTACCAGGAAGTATTTGGGCTTGGAATGACGAACCTGAGCTTGACTCACTTCCAGATCAATGAATAAGCAGCTGCCAAGCCAATGCAACTGCCAGGGCACTCCTTGTGATCACCACAACATGACATGTTTTCACACAACCCAATGTTAATTGCCATGGCTTGAAGTCACGTTCTGCTCTCTAAGGTCAACAGGTTAACACCACCTACCATCCGTGTGGCCCTCAAACATCACTGTGTTTTTGAGGCAAACAGGTAACATCAGCTACCTGAGGCTCACCCACTTCTACTACAAAAACAATTCAGGAGGAGAGAGGATGAAACAGGTTACTGTCACAGAGCAGCTCAACCTGAACACAGTGTTTCTCACAAACCATGGTATCATGCCAGAACACAATAATAGTAACCATACATTTAGAAGACGACCTGCTTATAATTTAAAGCAGAAATAATGGACCTAAAACACATGCCTCCCAGAACAATATGAAGTGTCAAGTAGTAAACCACAGATGAGCTTGCTGAAATTTTTCCAGACAATGTCCCCTCTCTCTGGAAAAGCCAAATTTCTCAAACCTCAAGCCTTTTGTAATCATGCTGCAGTTTTGATAAAGCTTTTGTCATGAAACATTTCCCGGCTCCAGCATAGTATTGATGTTGAAGCCAGAAAGGAGATGAAATATTTCCAACAACATCCCTCTTACTCCTCCCTTCTCCCTGAAACAGTAGTTCACTGGGTTACAGCACTCAAGAGACTCATGGAAACAGACCCCAAATCCCTGCTCCACCAAGCTATGAGTTACTCTTCCAGAAAGGAAAGAGCAAGCAGGAAGGCAGGATTTCTTTGCAGGATAAGAAACTACTCTCACATGTCAGTCTCTGCCTCCCCACCCCATTACTTAGTTGCAGCTGTCAACAGCACAGAAACTCTAATAAAGCTCAAAATCTAATCTGTATTGATCAAATTTGCAGGGGTCACCATATAACACACATTTAATATGCCTTTACAATGGGCTGCAACCCAAACAGCCAGTAGATAAGGCACTGTGGCCCATAAACACTGCACACCAGATTAATGGGGAAGAACTTGTGACAACAGAACATTCTTTTCCCTGGCCAGGATTGCTGTAGGCTCACAAAATAACAACAAAGGGGTCAGTGCCATACTTCATCTCTTATTCCAGCTGCTAGCCTTTCAGAGACTAAAACTGGAAGGAATTAAGTCAGCAGAAGGGGATCAAGAAAACCATAAACATTTACAGAAATGGAGAGATAAGTGACATAGTTCTGAAAGATCCAGCTGATTAACCAAAATGCACAAACAACAAAATACAGGAGGCATGTCATCTTGTAGGTGGAAATCTTAGGGAATTACAAGAAAAGGCCACAAGGCAAAACGTAGAGAAAGAGGAACAGAAACCCCCTTCACCTTTGAAACTCAACACATGATTATTATATTAATGCTGGGCAAAGTACAAGCTAGACAAACAAGGCAAAAGAAACCATCTATAGAAAAGGGAAAAGCAACTGGCAAGGACTTAGGAAACAATCTCCAAGGTAAGAAAGGTCTTAAGGCTAAAGACAGTAATGTATTCAAAGATAGAAACTTCTACCCAAATCTTCAGCTCATTTATATAATTTTAGAGGGGAAGGAGAGAGACGCACACATCAAGAATGGTTTTCTTTTCCCTCTCAGTTCACTCAGACACCATCAGGCAGAACAGGCTCAGGAGCTGCACAGTCCTGCAGACGACTGGATCCCAGTCTGGGTTTCTGCCACAGGAAGTTTCCCTGGCCCCCAAAAACTGCCTGGCTCTCCCTGGAAGGGCACCAGGCCCTGCCAGGGCTGGGCAGGCAGCGGAAGGCACCAGTTTCCTGACGGGCCACCCCGGTTCTCTCGGCCGGATCAGGGAAGAAAAACAACATCCTCCCAAGGACAGATGTGCTGGAATAAGCACCGCTGGCGGGACGGGCCCGGATGTGAAGCTTTTGGAGAAGCTCCAAGCACTCCATAACCTCCTGACTGGCAGAAAAAATTAACACACTCGAATCGTTTCCTCTCCAGTTTGGGGGAATAATGTCACAGTTTATCTGTAACTAGAACAAAGTATTACACAAACCAAGCAATTTGCCCCGAGAAGCTCCTTCAGGTAAGGAAAAATTCCAAAAATACTGCAGAGTAGAGGGCAGAAAATTTTATGGTACCAACATCGCTTAATATTATGATGTAGAAAAATCTGAAATCTAATGATGTCTCACACTGTTCTAAGTGAGGACTCACTGGCACTCAGCAGCTTTCAGTTGCTGATTTGCAGCATTCATTTTCATCACACCAGGCTCCCAACCATGCAGGACTGAATGATAATTTAGGTCTACCAAGATAAAGACATCTATATAAAGACACCAGCTAAGTCCAGATAGATAAAACCAGAATTGCTGTCTGGCTGCCAGGTTTGGCACTTGGACTTACACAGTCACCTCTGAACCATCCAGGGCAGCAAACTCTCCAAAAGCATTTTGCACCCTCCCAGCTTCCCAAAACCCAATGCCAGGCTCAAGGGGCAGGGTGGGTTTTTGGACAGATGAATTTTACAATATATGAAAGTTTCACGAAACCCATCTTCTGCCCAGAGGAAAATTAATACACTGAGAGATGGAATACTAAAAATAGGCACACAAGTAGATAAATGGGAAGAGTTGACTGTAAGTACTAGATACAAAATAATGTCTTGGTATATCCAGGGTCTGCAAGTAGTCTTAGTCGTGTTTATAGTTTTACAAAAAACTTTGTATTTCAACTTTTGTGTATTATCACAACTGAGCACTTAAACTCCCATACAGGAGTAGTCTCCTTAGTATTTCAACAATATTGAAACCTTTAATGCCACCATCTTCCAGAACTGAAGGAAGCCCTACCTATTTCACAAGAAGTGTTTCCCAACAGAAAGGACTGTAAAAATGCAAACAATGTGGATTAAGACAGTGCTCTCAACATACAGTTTAAGACTCCTGGCAAATAGAGAACTCAAGAGAGATGAAAGAAAGAAGGGAGAAAGAAAAAAATGCTGCCAGGTTTATTTCTGGTCATTGCATCTAAACTAGCAGTGTATTTGTCTGCATCAGTCTGTGTCTGCTGAAAAAAAGGCTGCCTTTCAGGGAAGCACAGCTCCAGGCATTTCCAGGCTGATTCACCAGAGGCTTCTGGACATGTTTCATTTCTTTATTCAAATAACCCTCATGCCGTGGGAGTGTTATGTGTAACACCCTCCTGCCTCACACACCCTGGTACTACTGGGTTTTCTGTGCTCTGTCTTACCTTGAACACTCTGAAAACTCAGGCAGAGTTTTCAGTCCTGACCTCTGGTTTACTGACCTTGCAACAGAGCCAGACTGTGCAGAAGTATCCGGCAGCTCTCACTTATTTTCTGTCGTCATTTCCTCAATTTCTTTCTTCCTCTAGTTTTTATTAGATCTCTTTTATGTCTTTTATTGACAGTTTCTGCCATGAGGAATGCTGCCCATGCTCTACACACCCACACATGCTTGCACTCTCAGCAGGTGTGCAGGTAAATGAGAGAACACTGGGGACAGAAAAGGCACAGCATGGCCTTACACCCAGGCTCTTCTCCAGGAAGCACATTCTATCCACATCAGCCTGAAAGGCTATCATCTCATGCTACAAAATGAAGAAAAGATGCAAAGTCACGTTTGAAACTGTGCCAGCTGAGCCAAGGCACATCAAAAAGCTTTTCTCTACTTGGGAAGACAAAGAGCTCCACAGCATCTGTAGCACAGAGGTTAAAACGTGACATTGGAGAGCATGTGAATGAATTCCAAATGCTTCCTTTTCACATTCATTTCCTTCCAGCTCTACCATGACCACCAATTTCCAGGTGCAGTCAGTAGGGCAGGCCCATGGCTCCCTCCAGGCTCTGCTTTCCCCACACGCACCCCCAGCACACATCCCTTTGCACACTTCAGTCACCATTTTCCATGTGCAAAGTTTGTTCAACTTTAACAAGTACTTAATACATTAAAGTGGCCAGAAACTGCCTCTATTGGTGTGTACTGGTGTTTAAGTTTATTGCTTTGAAAAACAACTGTTAAAACAAAGTGTCAGTCTCCTTTATATAGGAAGAAAATTCCCTAAGGCCAAGTGAAAAAGTGACTCCCATTGGCTTTAAAATAAGGGCATCTTGTAGTGCCAGGAGACTGAACTACCAGAGGTTTCCACAACCCTGAATTTGAAGATCATTTAAGACTCTGTCCTGTAAGCTAAATGTGTTATTTACAAATGCAAGTAAAGATGAAAAACAACAGTTTTTTAAAACACATATTTCAAATATAAGCCATCTTTCAATAATCTAGTATCACTGATAAACAAGTAACAAAAATCACTCAAACTTCATGACAAAGAGTAAGATTTGTTTACTCTCAGTAGATTATTCTGTTCTTGTGTTCTTCCATGAATAAGCAAAGTATGCTGAAATCATCCTTATTTTTCTGCTTTACATGTAAATACTTTCTTCTTTTGCAGAACACACTTGCATGTGAGTTAGACACTGACATGCCAGTCTCCCAGAGCACCACTGATGACACTGTTAGTGACACTGAGTGAAAAGGCAAAATGCTACAAATCTGATTAAAAAAAAAAAAAAAAAGAAAAAAAAAAAAAAAAAAAACAGGAGGCAGGAGGAAGAAAATAAGATGAGCAACTGAAGAAGAGGGGACTGGAAAGCATCGGATACGTACCTCCTAATGCAGAATAAGCAGAGACAGCCAGTCACAGAACAGAAAGGTGATAGGTCATAGGCCATAAGGAAAACAAGAAGGCACATTTAAACCACTCATTAAAAAAATCATAGCCAAAACTAAACCAAGAGAAACTCACAAATAATATGGAAAAATAAAGACATACAAAAATAACCATTTGAGGAGAAATCCTTTTTCTGTATGCAGAAAACTGAGTTGACGCATCACAGTTTTCTGAAAGGACCTTATGGAGACTTGGCTGTTATTTACCAGTCACAGCATGTGGTAAATACCACGTGGTGTTTCCTTTTTGTAGCCAAGGTTTTATTTCTCTTATCTCAGAAATAAAACTCCAAAGTCTGAAACAAGATGGCTGATTTGGATATGCAAAATAAGAAGGAACAGCCTTCAGATGTAAAGGAGCTACTTCTTTTGGTTCACGTGTTTTTAAATACAAGGGTAATCCTGTTTCCTTCCCAAGAAAGCAGATAGACACGGAAGCAGCAAACATGCTAACAATGAACAAACACCCAGCAGCACAAGTGCCCTTGTGACTAACCTAATTTCAGCAGCCAACCTTCTCTATCTGGATTAAAAAAAGTATGTGTTAGGTCATTTCCATCGTCCTCTGGAATTTTAAACGGCTCATTCTTAATACTTTCATATAAATTCTAGAAGAATAAAAAAAGAGAGGAAAAAGACCTCATTAATAAATGTCTTAACAGAAAATACAACCAGGATATATTAGTGCTTCTCAGACTGCTTGTATAAAATGCATAGGAAACACTGTCCATCAAATATTGGACCATCCCTTCTCAATCTTTACTATTTCCATCAAGTTTGATTTTAAACCGTTTCATCTATAAACAAGTCTCCCTTTTTAGTACAAATTTCAAAAGCATTCCTAGCAAAGACATTTTAATTTAATTTCAGCACCCAGTACTCCCAAGGCTTCAGCATCAGGTCTCATTTAGAACAAGGTTTGCCAAATGAATCTGTATTTTAAGGAAACAGTGTGGGCCATCACACTGTCTCAGAGCAACACATTTTCTTTACTGATATCCCAAGGGACAGGAGGGAGCACCACAAGACACACGGAAAGAAAAGAGAGGCAATAACCAAATGATTATAATTACCTTTTTTTTCTGGTTTTCTCAGTTTTATCCAGACATACTACTTTTTTTCCTAAGAAGCCAATTCCACAAGAATTTAGCCATCAGCCAGTTACTGAAAGTGTTTCTCTGAAATCTCTCCTCAACAAAAGGTTGGATATGGGGAGAACTGGCTCAAAGCAGCTGTGAACATCACAAAACATCTCAGCTACTCAAACAGCTACGCAAACTGGAAAATGTTCTTGCCTTCCCCTGACAAATTTAACTGATGCACACACCTCTCAGTCTGCTGCCAAGAACATCAGCCCATGCCTTGTCTCTCCCAGCCCAACTTACCCGCAGCAGCTCCTCGGGGAGGTCTCCACCCTCATTGATGCCCCGATTCATGGAGATGAACCTCTCCACGGTGGGTTTATCTCGCACGTTGTGGTTGTGCAGGCTGGTGTTCAGCATAATGATGGCAAATGAAAGCACATAGCATGTATCTGAAATCAGAGTTGGAAACTGGTTCATCTATGTGCTGTGGCACCAACCTGCAACATCAACATACAGCTCATCCTGACTGATAAACAAAAGGTAACAGGTAGTCATAAAATCCTGAATGCTCTACACAAAAGTCTCAAATCTTTCTTTAAACTTTCTTCAAACTGTTGAAGTAAGCCTAAGAAGAAAAAATATGTTACATTTCAAATTAAAAGGCAATAGGAGAAAAATAGCACCAGAATTAAAAAAAAATAAATTAACTCTGAAGTCATTGTTACCAGTCTCAATTAACATTTCTCTTAAAACACTGAAGTGCTGTTGGGCAAAATGCTCTCCGTACACAGATTTTGCCTACATCATGTGGTAGATCCTATAATAAACTCGGTCAATCAGCCTCTTCCTACTCAAAGTACTTCTAATGCTTTCTCCAAGGAGAAAGAATGGTCTTTTCAAAATAATATTTTGAATTGCATTTAGAGAGACTGAAAATGACACTGACTCAATTTCTTGGCATAGAGGAGGCAGCCACTACTACTGGATAATATCAGATGATGACAAAGGAAATTTTATCATGCCTCTTGACACGGTTATGATTATAGTAAATTCTCTCAGAGTTCAAGTACAAGCAGTATCCTCTGCTACACAGAGGAAAAATATGTTTGCATCTTCAGCATTTTGTTTGCAGTATTTTCCTCTCTAGCTCCTGCAGACCTGCTTTACACATCAACCTTTTCTCAGCTTATCTGTTCCTCAAACGAAGTGATCAACAGCAAACTACATGTGCATACAACCAAACACACCAACAATCCCTGACATTCTCTGCAGTACCACAAAGTTTTGGTAGCTTCTATGATTTGAGCAGTCCCAAACCAAATAATTTAATGGAAAACTGGGGTGTATTTCTAACTGAGCAGAGTGCTGAAGAGAAAGGATGTGGCCCTTGTGACAAAAATGGATGACCTTCCAAATAACACACTACAGCCACATGCAGGAGGAGTTGATACTTGCATCAGATGTAGAAGAACATAAATATTACTTTATATTTGGATCATTTATGTACTTAAGAAGTGCTGTTGTCTCCTGTGACTAACCTGTAGACTGGAAGACTCCTGGGTTACAAAGGCAATAACGTGAAGCAAAAGCTTCCATCATACGATCAATTTTTTGAGCCTCTCCTGGGAGTCTGAAGCTCCACAGAAACTGCCTACAGAAGGGAAGAATAGTTGTTACTCCTTACAACATTTAGCACATATTACTAACAATCCCAAAGAAACAGCACTGCCTATAGAGAATGCCCTAGAAATCTGTTCTCAATCTCTCAACACACAAGTCAGGAGCTATTATAAAGCAACATGCACAGATGGCTAGCCCAGAAATTCAGCCAGCAACACTGCATGCTATCAGGCAAGATAATATGGCAGTTCATATTCTGAGGCTCTTTTTTCCAGGCTGGTAAACAATTTTCTGTATGCATCCCATTTTTGCCATGAGAATGCTGTGGGGGAAAAAAATTAGTTCAATCCTCCCTGGGTTTCCTGGCTACAAAAAGCAATAAACAGCAAGACTTCACTTACAGCATAAAAAGACACATTACACAAAATATTTCTGGTAGGTGAGAGGAACAAGAAATACAGAAAGACTTAACATCTTTACTGAAACTCATCAAAACATTTTAAAAATAGTAACAACAAGAAAACCCCAGTGCTTAGAGAGGTGCTGCCTGTCTACTGTCAGTTCACCCTGTGAGACTCAGACCTAGGTCTTAAGAAGAATGACTTATGTTTTTGTAATACATGCAGCAGATCTGCTGTTTTAGCAGCACAAACTGGAATCAGAGTCTACTTTTGTGGCTTACTATTTCCACATGTAGGTACACTGGAATGCATACAGGACAGAAGTCTTCACAAATTCACTTTTGGCACATTTTGGTGCTGCAAAGTTCCAATGAATTTCGTAACTTATTCTCTTATCTCTTAGCAAAGAATTATCTGAATTAAACTAGGCTCTAAACCAGCAAAGTTACATGCTCTGCCATGCAAAATAGTTCTTGCTAGTCCCTGTACACTGGATGCCAGTATAGGAACAATTTATTCCTGTCTTCATCAATTTTCATTTTAGGACATTGTATTAAAGTGCCACAGGCCATCTTTAGATCTTTAATCTGTCAGCTCTATATACTCTTTTACTCACCTCGTGCAATGTTCCAGATCACGAATTTTGTAAGCTACCAAAATACAAACATTTAATAATAGCAGCTGCTAAAGAAGAATAAAGTCAGACCTAACGTTAAATTGGGTAAAAGGGACAGGAATATGAAGCCTCCCAGACAAGCTTCAGCAGCCACAGAAAAGGCTTCGTGGCTCAAATCTCAGGCAGCTCAAGTTATCATCACCACATCACTCAACCATAGCAAAGCTGCTCTGACTCCACATCACAAGGCTGTGCCCCAGAAACAAGGATCACACAGACATTTCCACTCCTCTGGTGTCAGGAGGGAGTCACTTGTGGCAACAGAACGGGCAGAACTGTCTGAGCCAACTTCATTTGCTCAATCTGTTTACAGACCATCACTGAGAGGAGCAGGGACCTCACAAGGTCACTGTGTGCAAGCACCCCAAGGAAATCAAGGGAGCTGTTCATTCAGCAAGGGAAAAAAATATACTAAGATATCACACTTTCTTTCACATGACAAGTGGGAAACTCCGAGGGAAGCAGAAGGAAATCACTCGTTTCAAAGTTCACCTCTCTGCAATTGAACACAATCATTGTTTATGGCCAGGGAATTTCTGCCCCTCCCTGCCCAGAGGGACAAGCTGAGATGGAAGGAGGAGGAAAATTACCTAAGATTTTGTTTCTTTTTTAACCTATCTCTGTGCTAATACATAAAACAGATCTTCAAATGTCCACACATGGCAGGAACACCAAGGAGCTACAGCTTTGTTTTAGTTGCTTGTATTTGAAATACTGAGGAGCTATGACCCTCACAGGCAGCACACACACACACGCCACGGGAAGGGTTCAACAGAGCTGTGCCTGCTCAGTTGCACAGCAGTGCTCAGTACAGCTGTGCTGAGCTGCAGAGCAACTTTCTGACCAATAAATCAACACAGTGACTCATAGGAACATGCAGTTTGATAAAGGAAGTTCAGGTCAAAAATCAGAGAGAATTTACTCACCTTAAGGCTTGTACAAGATTGAGATCAGCGAACTCATGGAGTTCAACAAAAGCCTGAAGAACTTTAATATTAAATTCATCTCTATGAAAAACAAACATGGAAATAGACAATTACAATTCTGAACTTTAAGAACTTGTTAGTTATCTCTATTTGCCTCCAAGATTGAGTAAGGAAATAAACAATCATACTGATCAAATCAAGTCCTCAGAATTAGTCTATACATTTATTTAAGAGGTATTTTAATACTTAACATTAGAATTTTGCCCATTTTTGTTGGTAGGTCAGAAAGAGTCAGTGCACTGGAAATGATTTTAGAACTGCTTATTAAATTACCCAAAAATGGCCTGGCCTTCTTTGCTTCACATTTATTACGACTGCAACTGCCTTGATATAGGATGATACCTGACAAATGTATTTGGCAAATTCCGCTGCAGAAATTTTGTCATGAACTCTTAAACAGTGGTTAATGTAAAATTAGTTTCTTTCACCATCCAACACATGAAAAACAAACTATCCTTTTCTTCCTCTAAGAAAATATTAAAACATATGAACAAAAGATATGAAACAAAAATGCTTCAACTGATTGTATCCAAGAAAAAGAACAGCTTTTGAAAAGAGCTACTTAGTATGTACTGTGTTCTTATTCCATTCTCAAAAACTGCTACAATGAAAGTCCACTAAAATCAGAATAGGTTTTGAATGAGCTTCCTCTCAACTCATCTTTTATATTTCTATGTAAACCATAAGCCAAAATACATTTTGTTTGACACAAAGGTGTTTAATAAACATTAATGAACACAAACCCACTTTGCTGCAGATGGAATTCAGCCTACACCATCACTGAGTTCATATGCCAGAAGCATAAAGGTTTCTAATCCCCAGGGTGTGCTTTAACTACATCACCAAGGTAGAATGTTGCATGTCAGACTCCACCCCCGAACAGAAAGGAGTGCACCCCCAAGAATTACCTGTTGATTGCTGACTAACTGCATAGTCAGACTGGGCTGTAACACTCCCCAGCAAATACCTCAAACCCAGCTATTCATTCATCAGGATGTTCCCATACTGTTTACAGAAAAACACACCAGCTCTGCCAAGCAAATCAAAGCAATTCTCCTCCAATTTAGCAAAGCACGACTCAAAGTGCAACTGCCTTCCAGGGAAGTGGCAGAGCAGTGAACAAAGCAGGGCACTGACAGGGGTATGTTTTCACTCTGAGAAAAATACTGGTTTTGTTTATATGTACATGATAGTTGTGCTGGGTGCACCTCCAAAGGCACAAGCCAAACGACTTGAAAGGTCTAGGAAGTCACTTAAAAAATAAGGGAAGACTTACCCACACAGAAAGAAATCTTAAATCTTTCATAGGATGTAATTCATCCCTTATTTATTGTCACTTTTTTGGTGTTATCTCATTCCATTTTACCATTTACTTTTTCCAGTTTGCTGAGTGCTGCAAGACTATAAAAGTCAGTAACTTAAAATGTATCTTTATGGCAGAATGTTATACAAATATTTCAGTCTGTTGACTACCCTGGTCTTCAGCTATACTTAGCTAGAACGAAGAAGTAATTCATGATGGGCCCCTGAGAGGGAGTGGCAAAGTAAAAGAACATTCTCAGACTCCAAATGCCTTGATAAAAGTCAGTGTGTAACTCAGCAAAAACTCATCCATATTATTCTCTGCTGTTTCACACAGCATAAGTCACAGGATAGTCTGTTTCTGAGGCAGTCACAAAGGCAAAACTAGCAGCTGAAGACACCTCACATTTGTCACATTTCGTTTTATCTCAGGGTATTCATTTTAGTCCAGGACCTAAAGGCTTAATACATTCTTTTCAGAGAAACATGAATAAAAATTATTAGGATTCTAGGAAATTACTGTTGCAGTTCAATAGAGAATGATGAACCAATTCACCATCTCAGACCCAACTACCTTGACATTTCCATACACGTTCCTGATAATCAGATTGCCATCTCTTCACTGCCACCCTCACATTAATTCATGTTTGAAGAAAAAAAAAGAAACACCATTTGCTTTCCCATTACCATGTTAATATTACACCCTCCAGAGAAATGAAGAAACACACAAAAAAACCCAAATATCTGTAGACTGACTGGATGCACTGAATAAAAGCTCCTTTTACAGCAGAAGATAATTTTAAAATTTCTTTTTGACTTTAACTGCTCCTTAAATGGACAGACTGCTTCTGCCTTGGCAAAATGGGAGCAGTGTGTGTCCATCCTTTTCACTTCTCCCAAGATTTTAGTCTCCAGTTGATAGATATATACAAAATATCCTGATCAAATTTGTTATTCAGTATGACCACTAAATTTGCCAGTATGTAAGTCTTGAAAAGCTCAGAAGATAAAACTGAATTTCATATTTCTCTGTATACATACTCAGTGCTAAGAAAGGTTGCCCTGTATTGTCAGATTAGACCACAGTGTTGCCCAGCATCCCTGCGAGGGAAGCAGCAGAACAAGTAGTAACTTCTTAAATTTTAAATATGAACTCATAAAAAAAAAAAATAAAATCACACAAATGTTGTTGATGACTCCAGTGAGCCTGGGGTACTGGTAAAGACCTTTCTGCATGAGGACAGGGTTCTGGGAATAGGCCTAGAAAATCTGGAAGTATTTCAGAAGAAGATACCAAGGTAAAGTGCAGGTCCCAGAAGCAAACAGACTGCTTTATACAGGTCTGGTTACAGTTTTGCAATTATAGATATTAACATCTAAGTGATTTTATAATACTGACTGCCCAAACATTCAAGAGAAGCAATACAATTCTGTTGTAGAAAAACTGCTGACATGTCTATATATTCTGTATAGAGACTTCATCTCTTCAAAATACTCGTTTTACAGTAAAAACTTGCACTTAAACCTACTAAAATGAAGAGGAAATTGCTGAGCACAAAACCAAGCTGCTGATGCTGGAAGCAAAGTGAGCGTGTCTCGAAAGGGATGTGTCACAAAACACCACCCCAGGAGTTTATCCTAAATGAGTCAACTGCTAAAGCTCCACAACTGGCACCTGACCGTGTGCCAGCACGTTGACACACACACTCCAACCCACCCTGCACTTCTGCCTCTCAGCTGCCTTTTGAAAATCAATTCCTGGGTTGCACAGCAATGGAACAATTTGCATCCTGACTGTGTTTTGCCATGGTTGCATAAATATGCATGTTGCATGTTTATTGTACCAGGACTGATAAAGATCTGGTGCAGCTGCCCTTTGAGACACCTCCTGGCTCATGGGAAGTGTCTGTGCAGGGAAGGTGACAACACTAAAACCTGATAATAACCATTGTCCCAGGGACTACCCATTCTAGTAACTAATTTCTTTACTGTCCCTTCGTTACTGATGTTAAATCACTCCTTCTCTGAACAGAGCACCAAGAGCTACGAGAACTGTTGCAACACAGCCCTAAACATTCCAAAAGCTTATAGTATTAATTCTGCACTATAGCCAAATTTAAGGGTTCTCAAAATTTGAGGGTTCTCACAATAATAAACTACAGTTAATTAAATATCATCCCACAATGTATCCAGTTAAAAACAACCACCTAAAAGGACAAAACCCTATCACAGTATTATAGTAGTTTTACATCCCCCTGCAGCTTTTATGGATCACAGAGTAGTAGAGTAGCTCTCTCATGCAGCCTGTGAAGGGGAAGGTGACTACCAAAAACCTGTAAATATGCTTTGTAAACTCAAGAACAAAGTTTCAATGTTTCTATTTTACCTTTCACCGAGGTAATCTCCAATTACAGTTTTATTTAATCCTTCTCCTTTATAAAGGAACTGTGCAATGTCTTCTGCAGTATTTTGCAGGAGGTCATTTTCTATCAGAAACTGGATTCCCTAGGAAGAACAATTCCAGAGGAAAAGAAATGTTACGTTTTCTCCACAAGCATTCATGTAATTATCGCTCATAACATTTGGTATTAATACATTGACAGACATATACATTGCACATTAAGAATTCCATTAGCCTACAGATTTCTATTTTTGTAAATGAAATGGTAAACAAATGTTTCTCAGTTAAATATGCAACATATAGCACTAGTTTAAAGATGAAAATGAGAACATATTTTTAATGCTAGAAGTATGAGGCGGCAAGGATTCCATGTCAGCCTTTGGCCTGTCCACAATGCTGCAGAAATGCCTGCAGAGACATAATCTGCAAAATCATATAATGAAGGAATATAGAAACAACTTAATTACCACCATGACATAAAAAAAATAAAAATAAATAGCATCTGTTGCAATCTACAAACTGCCACCCAGTAGATGAAGCCACCCCTGGCAGCAGAAGTCACAGGTGGAGACACTGAGCCGGTTTAAAGATGTTTCTGCTGACCTGGGGATTCTCTGGGGGTTCTGCCTGTGTTGGGACTAAACTATTCACAGGGACTGGGGTAACACTGCTCACAGACTGACCCCAAACCAGCCAAGTTACTACTGTGGAGCTTCTGGGGAAGGCAGGAGAGTCTCACCCTCTCCTCTCAGAGGGAACTTGATCAAGCCCTTGGACTTCTCTACCTCCACAAATTACTGCCCTACCACTAGCGCTCCCTGGGGAAGCCCAGGGAACTTTCTACAAGGCAGCAAAGAAAGGAGACTAAAAGTTACATAAAGGATGGTGGGGATGCTGATCCAACACTCAGCAGGTCATGAAGGCATAACCAACTTGTTTTCCCCCCCACAAGATGTTGCTACTCCTACTGATCTCTTAACAGCATTCTAGAGAAAAGTAGAAATGGAAACTAAGGAACCTTAATGTCATGGGTTCCAAATATGTACAAAAGAGGCTAATAAATAATCATTAATGTGTTCTACTAGATGATTTCAGAATTATGAGAAGTTTTTCAATTTCTGCAGTGGGAATATATTTCTTATTTCATCACAATTGAAAAAATTCCATTCTTTTTTGACATAGCTTAGGTGGCCCTTTAGTAACATTCAATAAAGTCATTATTCTTCCGTTTGGTTAATTCTAGTTTTTTATAACAAAATGATTACCTGCCTGACTGCAAAAGTCAATTATCTGATCTAATTTAACAAAGAAAATGAAGTGTGATGTTCTAAAGCTCAATTCTTTCTTTTGAAAGCCTGGGATGCAATTCCCTTGGAACAATTTTATCATCATGTGAAAACTTAATTTCAATGCCAGGCTGCTAACTCTGACAACTTAATATTTTGGTAACTCATTTCACAACAGATATGATTTCTTTGCAAAGAATCTATCCATTTTATCTGGAAGCAGAAATAGCTGAGCTTCCCTTGAAATTCATCCCTTCAAAGCTTATTTGAGAACTAAATATTTATACAATATTTGACTACAAAACACAGTGTTTTTTCCCATACTCAGTTATCCAAAAAGCTCCCATCTCTGTCAAGCAACAGAGACCCTTTCCTGTCACAGCATCAGAAGCAGCAGATTCCCCCGTCCAACACCTGCACCGTGTTCTTCACGCTCAGTATAAATAGACTGACCTGAATAGTTTCTTTAAAGTTGTACAAGTCACTGATAATGGACATGACCAGCAGCATGGGAAACAAATCTCTGTGCACCAAAGCAAGATGCTTTCACTTACTGCAAAAATCAATTTAATTTCCCTTTAGATTTTTTTTTTTTTAAATTATTCTTAAGATGCTGAAGAACCAGAAGTCAAACAGACAGGAAAACGAATTTGCCTGGGACAACAACTCCAGTGTCTGGAATAAATGGGAAAATAGGCCAGCCAAGCCCCCATCACCTCCCACACGATCTTTTGTCTTGATGCTAATTTTCTTTCTGGAGACTGACAGCAGACAGGAGACTGCTGTACTAGTTTAACTTCCCCACACAAAACTCATGGCTACAGAAACACTCCACAGTCACTACAAATATTGCATTGGTTTGGGGTTTTTTTTTGTTTAAAGTCAGTGCAACACAATCTGCTTTGAATTTTACCACCTTTAGAGTTATTTAAACCCAGCCTTTGTCACAGAGAATCCATCTCCTGGCTCAGCACAGGCAGTAGTGCCTTCAGTGCTGCACATCTCAAGCACAGCTTTGTGTCCCTGCACAAGTTTTACAAACTGCACCATTTCAGCCCTTCCCACAGGAGCTGAGCAAGTCCAACTATCAAGGCATGTGATCCCACACCATGGAACAGCAGCAAACACAGCTATTCTCAGAGCGGGGAAGGAGAACTGCTCTACACACACTCTGGAACTTGCAAAGATCTTCAAACAGAAGTGGTAACAAAATCACTTCACAGTGTTCCTGCTAATGAGGAAATATGAGACCTGTTACTTGGGTTTTAAAGGAGAAAACTTGATGGATTCAGCACAAGTATTGCTACTCCAGATCTTTGGCATTCTCAGACCCAGAGACCATCTTCTCTCCCACTTATGAATGAAAACCATCCTTTTCAGAAAACCATCCTTTTCACAATGAACCCAATATCAGAAGGAGGTACATTTTATCTGTCTCTAACTTAGAGCAGCAGCTGCAAACAACATGATGATCCAGCTCCTGCAGCCACCACCAATCCACAGACATTATTAAGAAATTACTACTCTAAGTCTGTTTACCACATTTAAATTATGTTAAAGCAGCAATGTGGCCACAGCATCTATTTATAGAAATAATTTCACCCAGCAAGAACAGCAACATAAAATTGTTAAGGTTGGAATGAAAACATCTGACACCATCCTGTGACTTTGCCACAAACTTCTAGGACATGAAAGAGCTGGAGGACAACAAACAATCAGGATATTTGGGGGTGTTCTGCCCTCAAGAGAAGTTAGGCAGTGACCAAAATGGAAAACAAAAATAAAAGGCTTGGCCAGCAGTTTAAAAAGGGTTCTTTGTAAAGTGCTCGAGAGTTTCTGGCAAACGGAAAACAGCCTGAAGAACAGGAGCCATCCCTGAGCTTGGAACATTTCAGAAAAGCCACCAAGATATAACTGAATTCAATACAATTGGAAAGAAAACATGTCAAGAACATAGAAAAACAAATGCTAAACGATTTACAAGAAGAACCTTAAAGAATACTCTTCTCAAATTTAAAATAGAATCTCAATTACAAACAAGAGAAGACAGTAAAACAAAGCAAGGAAGATGAAAAGTGGAAAGTAAAGGCTGAAAGTCAAATATGTCAAAGCAGCTCTTAAGTATTTCAGGGGAGGTCTGGAATAGAACATGCAGGTCCCTGAACTTTCTAGAAAATTATAATCATTTAAGAAACACAGAGGCCCTCCAGAGAAATGAACTCCGTTACTTCTTGGTTAAATGCACAGCAGACTTCTTGAAACTGGTAACCAAGTTTTTACCTGCAGGGGTTTGTACAAGTCAGATGGGTACACCATCATATGTATATACATATACAAACATACAGATGTTAATACATGTCTTTTCCACAAGCAGAATTTAGATATGCAAATATAGAAGTCTGCATGAGAACAAATTAAAAAACATGGCAAAGGTGTTTTGGAAGGAAAAAAAAATAGGAGAGCATTAAAAAAACGTATGGCCTCATTAATAATCAAACATCAAAATTCTTTTTGAATTATATTTGACATACCAACACAGAATACCTCTATCAGGTACACAGCAAGCCAGCTCAATCAATGTCAGGTGTGTTTGATTGTTAAGTGATCTCCATTATCAAAAAAGGTTTGCTTAAGTGTAAAAAAGCACACAAGTGGCAAATGCCTTGATCACAACTCCCTGCCCAACCCTCTGCTCAGTGTGGTACAGGATATGCAAGTGAGGCCTGTGAACTGACATTATCAGGAATGTTTCTTAAGAAAAACATGAGTGTTTTTGTCACAGATCCTTTTACAAGCAGAAACCAGATTCCTGACAAGTGGAAAATAAAGTGCTCTACCTTCTTAGGGTCCATGTTGAATTTCTTCCTTCCCATGGCTATTTGCTTATTTCTTTGTGTAGTTTTGCTACATATGGAGAAAAAGAAACAACAAGCAGTTATTAGTTGCTCTTTTCCTAAAACAACAATTTCTAGATGAGCTTTTAATTTGTATTTTGGCTACTTTGTATTTTCTATTACAAGACGATTCACTTGTTATAATGGGGAAAATTACATTACTATTTTCAGTTCCTTCAAGTGATTGCAGCTTCAGAGAACCATATCTTTATCAACTGGACAGTCTAAAATACTCCATCCAACATATTATCCCTCCAAATGAATGGCAAATCTGAGTAGGATGAAGTCAGGCCTTAGAGATTTTATAACACACACAATAAATGTGATCCACTGTTTGCTTAGCATGAGAAAGCTAATTAGATTTGCTGTTCCTGGGAGATCTGATCCAAGGTCTTACTGAATCATGTCCAGATGTTGGCATTACCTACCTTTCTTCTGCACTAGTCAGATTATCAATTTCAGTCATAACCTCAGCAATTTCAAATTTTAATCTCTGTCAAAAGAAGGAAGGACAATACATTAACCCACATTAAAACACCTTTTCAAATCATCAATCACATAATAATAATAATATCAATTAGGGTTTTTTCCAATATTTGCTCGTTACCTGAAGAAAAGTGGTGAATCCCAGATATCTGAAGATTTTACCACAACTGATGGACTGTTAAACACATGGATCTGAAGTCCCAGTGTGTGCTCCTGTCAGAGCACCAAGACCAAACTACCACTATCAACTACAGTGTAAGAATTATTTACCCAGATCTCTCTCTCACACCTGGATGCAAATCTGCTGTTTCACGAGTTCTTGGTTACACAAATCAAACGTGTACATACGTAAATTCACAAGTTGCCATTTGTAAAAGCACACGTGACACAGAAAACCTATTCACTATTAGCAATATTTAGCTTAAGCCATTTATATGCTTTTAAAACCATTACCTGAAATTCCTATCTAGGTCTGCAGCTTACTGTAACTTAATCTACCGAAGCAGCCTTCCAAGGATCTTTACTGATAAACCAATTACCTCAATATCATCAATCAGTTCTTTTTTCCTGCGACGAATATTTAAAAGCTCTTCTCTTTCTTCTAAGGAGAGGTCATCAGGCACTGCAACAGAGCAAGATGTACAGTTTTTTAGCATTTGGAAACACACATCACAGAAAACTTAATAAACTGATTAAGGAAAGTAAGTTTACATGAAACATCACAATATTTTTTTAGCTGGGATCATTGTCAGGAAAAAAACAAACCAAAACAAACAGGCAAACCCACAAGTGAAACCCAAACCTAATTTATTGGTAATCTGCTTTATAAAAGTCTTAAGTAAGGTAATTGAATTAATGACTATGGACAGAATCCATCTTTCAAAAGACAGACAATGAAAGCAATCTTGTTATTATACAATGTAGTAAGATTTGGCTCTAGAGCTAAATTGCCAAACTCAAGTCTGATATAATTCCTATGATACAACCAACACATCAAAACTCTTCATGTAAATGTTATGATTCAACAGGCAGGACTGCCTTTCAGAGAAAAACCTCACAGAATATGTAGTGCCATAGCCAAGATGTGACTCCTGGAGCTGACTTCAGACACCACCTAAGCCCAGCAGTGTCCCCTCCCCGGGCTGCTCTCCCTGGAGAGAGAAGCAGGGAGTGCGCCGCTCCTGACACCCAAGACCCCACAGACTTTCCAGCACAGGATGCACAAATAAATACACAGGCAAAAGCAGGTGCCTGACACAACAAGGGGTTACAAACATGGTGTTTTGCATAGCATCGAGTGAGTCTGAAGTATTAGTCAATTTTAGGTCTCTCCTTGGCTATGCCAGATCAAATATATTACCCTGTTGATAAAAAGTAGTTGCTCCTGAGGATGTAAATGTGTAGCTGTCAATGGCCTCAGCCCCCTGCCCTGTGGTCTCCGCCTGACAACCAGCAAACACCAAGTTATTCACACAAAACCTTTGCTTTTTTTGAGCCATCAGATGCTCCCCAGCAAGAAACATCTCTGGTCAGACATCACTCCTGCTCATTTGCACAGCACTAGACACCAACCAAAAATAGTCACCTCCTGCGCAATGATCCTCTAATAACAGTTTTAATGCTTTCTTGGAAATAGCTCCTTAATTATACAAGAGGTTTTCCTTCTAGCTCAGTAAAATGGAACACCAAAAATAATTAATAAGCTATTTAAATGGTTCTGTCCCAACAGCAACATACAAGTGCAGTCAGCTGGGATGGCCAAAGCCATGTATGTCCTAGACATATTTAACAGACTGCAGCAAAAGGACCACAAAAAAGGTTTCAGCTTGAGAGGAGAGTTTTAAATACATATTTGAAACACAGACTCTGCTCAAACCATAATAGTGAAATATATTGATTATTTCAACATCCAGTGGTTAAGCTCCTTTCCTTTTAGCATCTGAATCATAACATAAAATCCAAATGGCGACAGACCTTGTTAGACATGAAGTAATTATGGCAAATGATCTCATTTAACTACTCCAGATACAAACATGATTAAATTACTTCCAGTTTAGGAAATTACAGTCTTCTGCTCAACGAATACCAGACTTCAGTATGTTTACCTGTTTTTTCTTTTCATCTCATTAGAAACCTACACACTCCTAAAAATTCCTTGCATGCAAGTAGTGCTAAGATTCTTTTCACATCAAACCTTATAAATACACATTGCTACATCACATCTTTGTCTTACATGTATATTCTAAGATGTTAAAACTTCAAAGCTCAAGAGGTTTTATGACTATACACAAACTATGTACAAACACACACCACAAATACTCCAGCTAGTTCACTGAGGACTGACAATAAAGAAGAAAATTGTTACTACTCAATGTTGATTATGAAAAAGGCACACTGTATATAACTAATCACATTCTAGCCAGGAAGCATATTCTGATATCCTTAATGCATTTTTGCAGTATTGTAGTGAAACTGCATTAAAGCTCTGCAGTATGGGTATTAGTAAGAGTTCTTAATTTTTTAACTTTTTGCCACAGCAAGACAGTATGGTGAGTCTCACTGTCACTGGCAACTGGAAATACTAAGCAAAATTCAAATAGAAAAATCACTTTAAGTATTAAATACTTAGAACTCATAAATGGTGCTTGCTTTGTCTTCAAGTTGAGTTACAAAATCTCTGCATTAGCCACTACCACAAACCCTTCCCAAAGCTGCCCATCAGTGGAGGGGACTGCAGTTCCTTCTCCATTACTCTACCATGCAGTGAAGGCTCCTTGGAACACGTTTGGAGTATCTGGGACGAGTGAAATTGCTTTTTGGAATCAACATGAATTATGACAGTTTTCTATGCTCAAGCAACCCAGCAAAGAAAAGAAATCAAACAGCTCAGTTCTCTTCCTACAGCACCCAAAGACTGTCTGCTGTGTTTTGCTCTCCTCTGATCACAGTCACACCCAGACAACCCTCCCAGTGTAATTAATGCTGCTGTTAGACAAAAAGGGAATAAACTAAATGGAGTCAGACTCCCTTTTGCATTAGGAAATAACATCAAGTATCTATCTGCCAGATGCAAGACAAGAAGTCTGCAGGAAAAGAAGATTCTGCACTTGCAGAATACTTAGATAAAAATGCACATTAATGCAACATCTTTAAATAAAGGTATTAAAATCAGAGCCAAAACATTCCAGTTTCTTTTGATAAGAATAAAAGAATCAGGATATAACTGAGTGGGAGTTACAGTACTGCTCAGCTTTCAGAAAGTATTGGTATAGACAGTATTTTCCTTCCCTCACACTACCAGCACAGAGCAGGGCTGACTGACTTGTCAGGATGACTCCCAAGTGCATTCACTGTCCTGCAGTCACCAGGAACCAGCCTGTGTGAGGATGTTTGCCTTATTCTCATCCTCATTATCATCACTGCCTCCCTTCTCCAGTGCTGTGTCCATGCCATGAGAAAGCACACCATGGGAAAATGAAGGCATAAAAAAGTTCCTTAAAGACTACACGGGGCATTCCAGCCTGGAACTGCCAAGGCTGAAGGCATTTACTCCAGAGGGCCACATGACTTCATCTCCATTGTCCCTGTCATTTCAACTCTGTCTTAAAACAAAATTTAACAGTATTTCTGTATTTCATGAAATATTAACACTGGAGGACAACACACAACAATGTATTAAAACACCTTTAAAGTCCAAAGCAAATATTGCAGGTACATGGCAAGTGATGGTGAGACCTTCCACCTCCAGCAGCAGGAACAATCCTGCCATTTCATTCCTGTGTTCACACAATCCTCCACACAGAAGAGCTCACAGAGCACGTATTATGCATTTGTTCCATAAAACGAATTTTGTACTGTCCTGTCTGAGTCACTTCTACATTTTTTGTGTGTTTCACCAGTCTAAACACAAAGTAGACAGGATGGGAGGAGTCAGCATGAACATTTAAATACTTTAGAGGAATAAAAGCATTTCAGTGGTGAACAAACTGCAGCTGCAGGATGCTTTCATGCCATCATCTAATCTTTGAATAAAGACAACGTGCTAATGCAAGTCATTTCTGTGAAAACCTTTTCATTTACAGGGAGAGCATGTCCTTTTTCTAAAACTTCAGCTACTAATAAAGAGAAAGCAAATACACCCATTGATATTTTATTTACGAAGAACAACGTTGTTGAAAGTACAAATAATAATATTGGTCAAGTAGAAACAAACACACTACCATACACATTGCAATACTACTCCTACTACCAAAGAAAAAGGGAAAAAGGAAAAACATTTGATATATTCTAACATGCCCTATAGAGTTCAATTACTGTAATTGACCAAAATGTACTTATATGAATACCCTGTAAATAAACACTTATTGGAATATACACTTTGAATACATATCTGTTTACTGTAATGTATTAATGGGAACCAACAAACTGCAGTTCACCACAGAAATCAGTGTACTGTCCATCAGTTGTGCTACCACTTTGTTAAACAACTTCCCACTGTGGACAGCCCAAGTACAAGATCCAAAGAGGAGCATTACCCCACAACTTTCAATATTTTTGAGGAAGTCAGCAAAAAATGGCTTTTACAGACTGAGAAAGAACTGTAATAGCAGCATGCAAAACAAGTTCCCACAGTGAAAAGTAGGGATAAATCCCATAATAGGAGATAGAAATCTAGTACTTTGCTAGTCCATAACCCTGATATCTTCACCTTTGTCAGTAGTAAATTTACATATTTCCCAGGTCTCCAGTGGCATTCTATGAACCAAAACTCCTGTGTTCAACTTCACTTCAGCCTTTCAATTGTCAGTCACCAGCCGAAGTGCAAACCAATCTCACCTGACCCCTTCAACTGACTCCAGAGCTCAGCCCCTCTGCAGGACACAGTACAACACCCACAGCCACCAGAAAGCAAACATTACCAATATTGAACAGCAGACAAAACACTAATCCTGTAACCCTACTTGTGAAGCAACACAACTGCCTGACTCTCATTGCTCAACCAACCTTCTGGTTTCAAAAAGATAAATATTTTCCTTCTTCTGTGTCAGTCCCAAATTGGTGGTCTTCATATTTGCATTCCAAGCAAAGAACAATCAGATGGAATTTAATTTTGCTGCAATTGAAACATCTTGCAAGTGTAAAGATATTTACACAATGCAAGGCTTAAAACTAAACAAACCTACCCTTGTCCATACACAGAATGGGCAGACATGTTTCTTCTGGCCTTTAAAATAATATACATCCATCTCTGAGAACAAATCTGATTGTCTCAGGACATTTGCCTCAGCGGATATTCTCAGGCTATCTCTCTTCCTTTCCCTCTACATGCTCCCTTTTCTTAAACTTAATTATAGGAACATTTTCCAGCTTTCAGACAAGATGTATAAACAATGCTGTGACCACTTGTGGCTATTAAAAATTCCACAGAAGTTTTCGTAGGAGGACATCCTTCTGAACAGATTCCCTCCACAGCACAGAAACAAACCACATCTGCATTAAATCCAATCAGTAAAATCAGCTGGACTTGGCTGCTTCCTTCTTTTAACTCCCTTACTGTGTGAATCTTTGCTATTTACTCACTGCTGAGCATGTTCCAGCATAAGAGCACAATCACACTTCCATTGAGGGGAAATAATCCTCTACACAATATCCTTTCACACACAAAAAAATTACCAGTTGGTGGACTGAGGAATCTGGGACAGAATTCATGGCTTGCAGAGTTATTTGGAGTTCTCAACCACGAGGGACCCTGTGGCCAGAAAGCACATCAGTGGCCAAACCCAGAGGAGAACCTCCAACGCACATCCCTCCTTCTCATTGTTCAGCTGCTGGAAATCACCCCAGCATGAGATGTTCTGAGAACACTTTTCACTCTAGTATAAGAAGATACTTTGCAGGCAAGTTATAGTTAGGGAATTATCCTTTTGGGCTTCCAAAAACATGGATGGGGGGAATGCTAACAATATTAATCCTATTATCACATAAAAATACACTTTCAGGAACTTAGAGGAAGTAGTTTCTGCATGACATTACCTGCTAAACCTTTGAGATTTTTCTTCTACTTCCGCTGCAAAATAGATTTATTCTATGAATGATACACATTCGTGGGGGTTTTAAGAACAAAAGCATGAAAAATTGGAAATATGAAATATATTATTATAGACAGAAGAGGTCCAGCAGGGTAACTCCAACACCAAGTGTGAAATCATGACTTGTAAAAAAACAAGCAGTATTTATTATAATCCATCAGAATTACTTCAACAGGGCAAGACTATGTTTTTGTCCTGGTCAGAAACAGCCATACATAATTTAATTAGTGTTAACATCCCTAGTCAAGCAGAAAGTAGGCAGCTGCAAAACTGTGCAAAATCAGGGTTAGGGTAACACCAATTTAGAGGGAAGGGGGGGGAAAAAATCAAACCCGTTTTAGCTGCATCCCCAAACCCGTGTGACTTCAGGTGTGGCACAAGACCTGCTGAGTGCAGAGCAGAGGGGCAGCAGCAGCACACCCGTGTCCTCCCCAGCCGTGTGTGCGGGGCTCAGAGCGGTTGTGCGGGCAGCAGGGAGGGGGAAGCCTTCCCAAAGCCTCGCATGAGCTGCTAATCCTCGCTGCTGGCCATGAGCTGCCCTTCTTAGCGGCACCAGAGCACAGAGAGGTGCTTTACAGCAGCTCCCACACCTTCACCTCGCACACGGATCTCCCCACAGGAGCCCCAGGGGCTCCTCCCCGGATTTTTAGCCTAATTAGGCCACTGCCACAGCTACTGGCCATTAAAAAGCAGAGCGTGTTGCACTTAATGAGTGTTTCTTTTTTACACTGTTATTTTCACGAACAGGCAGCACTGAGGGTCACGATTACATTGTATTCACCTCCCTACATCAATAATGTGTTTATTTCACCATTTCATGCATTTTCATTAAATAACTAAGTATTTTGCAACAACTAAATAAAAGAAGCATTTGTAAGCAAATAAAGGAGCATCACTTGGGGAGAAAGAACAAAGACCACACAGGGACCAGCTCAGAGCAAGACTGCACAGGTAATGGGTTGCTGCCAGCTCCTCTATGTCCCTGCATTGCTTTGCTACTTTATGGTTGGACCCTGTTTTTTCTGGGGTTGGCTTTTTTTCCCAGTTTAGCAGGACAAATGGTTTCAGCAAGGGAGCACAGAATTGCCCAAGACAACTCAACAGGCCCAGGAGAAAGCCCTGGCAGGGGACAGCAACCTCAGCCCTAAATCCAGCTGAGCTCAGCCCCAAGACCCCACCCGAACAGGCTGTATTCTCTACATCCTAAAAGTAGTTCAACCTGATATTAAAAATAGATAAGCACGGATTTCCTTTTAGAAGCATTTTTCTTTTGAAGTCGCTCCACTCTTGCTTCAAGACTCAGAGGATGCTTCTAGGCCAACTTTTCTTTCTAAAATATGTAAATACAAATTACTGAATATGAAAAGAAAGCCTAGTTTAACTTAACATTCTAAGTCTCTTACCCAAATACATTAATACTTGCATTAATAATATAAAGTGTTAAAATATGCATGGCCATGCATATTTAAGAAGTGCAGAAAAAATTTATGCTAGCTAATGTGGAAATTAAACAGGGAGCTATTGGGCACACTGCAGTGCTTCGGAGAGGGCTATGAACAGACACAGCGAATACTGTCCAATGTAACACATGCCTTCAGTAGCATCAGTTACCAGTTACTGTTCAGGAATTCTGGTGAATCACCACTCTGATTTCAGTGTTACAGCTACACACTGTCACTCTATCACATCCTAACATCACAGTCCTCCTTCAACACGGAAAACAGTGACAAGGAACGTGGGACAAATGCAGTGCAGTGCCAAGCACTGTAAGGAAAAATGCACAGTCTTGCCTTGTCCTGCTTCTTTAGGCACAGTGGGGCATTTATACTGCCTTTAAATTTTCTTATTCTGCTTTCAGCTTTTTAACAAAATGACTGCATCTGATTTTTTTCTGCACAGCAAATAATGGGGAGAGGTGATCAGAATCCCTATAAATATAGGTATCACCCTTCCAAAAATAGGAGGCCTCTAGCCTTTTCTTTACAGTACATCAGAACAACAAAACACTGTCAAACAGAAACAAAGTATCTTCCCTTTCTCAGTAAGTATGCTGCAAGGCAGAGTCTCACAGATAAATAATTTTGGGAGAGCTCAGTAATAATTTTCTCTCTGTGAAGCATCCATATGTGCAAAACTGGAGAAACAAAGGGGGAGTTTATGTAGCGCTACAGCTGAAATCAAAACACATTTTCTCTGATGTTTGCATTTGAAAGACTTTGCTTTGTATATTACATTACAGTATGCATTAACCCAAATTTAGCCTTTGTAGAGTGAAAGTCTTATAGATTCTAAAATTCTTTTGTAAAATTTCATGGCAAGATCCAGGTCACAAAAAATTGTAGCATCCCCCAAGAAAGAGAATGATCCCACAATAATGCCAGGAAAGGCCATGGATAACAGCACTTAACATATCCACTTGCAAGGCAGAACAACAGCCACTTTTTTAGCGGAGTCTATGGAGGGAACTCAGGGTGCCCCTCTATACTGTCCAGGAGGTGAAAGGAAGAGGTCCTCATGCCAGCTATGCACAGCACTGCTGAGTGGCACAATAAAGATATCATGTCTCTAATTGAAACTCTTCATTCACTACACACAATGAAATGGCAGTAAAGGAGCAGTGGATTTTGCTTGCCTGCAGCAAGAAAATTCTGAAATCAAAACATGTGGGTGCAATAGCTTTCCAAGAGTAAGATCTTTTAAGCTACACAATACGAGCAGGATGCACCTTTTAACTTGGGGCATTTATGGTTTTGCCCAATGAAAGAGTAGTGTATTACTACAAAGAATTGGATGGAAAGGGGCTGGATGGTCCCAGGACCAATTTCTATGACAGCACAGATCACGTCTGATTGAGCCAAACATACAGGCAATACTGACAGGAATTAAGGAACACTTCAGCTTTAAACAGCTCTTTGGCTGCCCAGCATGGGAGAGTGACCTGCACTGACTGCTGATGGAAAACAGGTCTAATAAGTGGAGCCCATACAGACTGGGAAGCTGAATTCCTTGCAATACTGCTGCCACTGACCAAGCTTTGGCCCTCTGCTCCCTCCAGAGGGTTTGGGGTGGTTCCCACCAACTCTGAGGAGTGTGTGCCAAAGTTTAAACTACTGACACAGGACAGGACTCTTTTTCCTAACAATCTCAAGGAATATGTGCGGGTAAAAAGGAAAGCAAGGACACTCCATCTCCCACTGGCACACAACTCCCAGCAGTCCCAGTGAACAACTGGGCCAACCACAGATGTCCTGCTGCCAAGTCTAGACTTCTTTCAGCTCCAGGAGTTAACTGTCTCAGACCAAGAATGGGACAACTTCTGAAAGCAGAGACCATTTCATCATACCTTGGGTGACGAAAAGAAGAACACTGATTGCTTCAGCTTTCGAAATGGCATGAGAAGAAAAAAAAGAGTAAGTCACAGCAATGTGTTTTCAGCTTTACCCTTACAAAACGGCTGTTTCCCACATCACCCCCAATTATTGGGAAGAGGAAATGGTTGGCTGGCATGCACCTACATTTTTTCCTAGGACAGACCTTGGAAAATAGACTTGAAAAGCAAACACACCAGAGTAGCAGCAGACATTCCTGTCAGATCCATTTCGAGCAGCAGCATGGAAAATTGACAGGAATGTCAAGGAGCAGCTGCAGGGGGGTCCTGGAGCCCAGACCCTGCCAGCAATACCCTCGAATCCCGCTCAGCATACAGGCACAGCTCATCAGACCTACCAGCAAAGCAGTCGGGGCTCAGGCAATCTTTCTGTCACAAATTTCCAGTAACATCTACTCTTGGCAGTGAGGGATCTGCCTGCAGTACTGCCCTCCTTAGTGCAGAGTGTGAGCCATTACTTAGGACTGCTGGCTGTTTCTAAAGCACACAACCCAATTTTCAGAAAAAGCAAGGCAAAGCTCATTTTTCCCCCTTCCCCCATCCCTGCCTGACACAGCTCTGGAGTTGGATTTCAGAACAGTATTTATTGCAGAAGCTTTCTATTTATTCATTTTCCAAGATCAGTTGCACACTGAAGGTGGTGGACCAACTGCCAGATTTGAAAGCGATTTTCCTTCCCTGAAGAATGTCTCCAAAGGCAGCTCAGAGAGCCACCCAGGACTGCTCATCTATCAAGTAACTGCTCCAGCAGCATTTACATTCTCCCAAAATAAGACTGATTCCAGGATGCACAGTTCTGTGCACAATGTGATGCCTGATGTTGTGTGAGCCTTCAACATTCCTGCAGTCACCTCCAAAAAAGTAACTCTGGTACCTGCTATGGAAACCATTGAGCTGCAGTACTTGGAGAGAAACACGTTAGAGGCAATGCAGTGTTTTGCTTCTTGGCTACCTTAGGCTTGAATTGCTTCAGCTTCTTCCAATTACATCAACAGGCCCACTGGCCACATGCCCTGTAGTCTGAAAGGGCACTAAGAGAGTCAGGAAATTACTCATAGATTTGTTAGTGAAGGAAAAGTAAGGCTTAGTTTAAGACTGCAAAGCATTTTCAGCTTCTCAGCAAAGAGCATACTTAGCTTTTGTGAATTGTTGGTTGCCACCACACCATGAAACAATTAGCTTGACAGGCCTCTAATCCAGATATAAAAAGAGCTTTTTATCTGGTGCACTGATAAGAAGTCTGCTGGCCAGATCCACTTCCTGTAAGGGCAACCCCCTGGTCTCTCACTCTTTGCTTGGCACAGACCATCAGCACTTCGGACCAGATGTGGCTCACCATGGAACACGGCACATCCAGCACCTGCTGGAATCCTTGGCAGTGCAGACATAAGCTACATAGTACAAAACCAAAGATTTTTTCATACTCCAAGCAGACCTTCTGGCGTTCAGATCAAAAACTCATTTGAATAAATATGTTCTACTTAAACTTTGCCTGTTTCAACCAAATCTGCTAAAATACTACATTGGCCTTTCTAAGCTGTTTTCTCTGCCCCTTACTGGCAAAATCACTGCATTCCTTCCAGAGATCAGTGAAAAATAATCTGAACACATAATCTTTTGTACTTGATTTTCAAATAATTTAATCATTTTTCTCAGCTGAGTACTTAGCAAGAAAAAAAAATCCTACTCCTACAACTTCAAAGATCTAAGTAATTCAGTTTTATTACTCTCAACATCTCTGACTTACAGCATATAAAATTCAGCACTTTCCCTGAAAATGTAAGCAACTAACTGGCATTGAACCCTCAATCTCTTTTTAAATCCACCAGCTCCCACTGCTCCTATTAATAAACATTCTTTCTCAGATTTCCACTTCATCCTGCCATGCTCAAATAGAAAACATTTTCATTGACTGGGAAACAATTGAGCAAGACCAAATGTTTCAGCTCTGCTACCCCTCAAAATGACAAAAAAGGTAACAATAAAAGCTGCCACTTCTTAAAGAAGTAAAACCTACAGCAAATCATGGTTTTTTTTTCACCTGCAGATACCAGTTTCATCAACGTGGTCAGATGTACCTTT
Source organism: Formicarius rufipectus (assembly GCA_013399695.1). Lineage (NCBI taxonomy): Eukaryota > Metazoa > Chordata > Aves > Passeriformes > Formicariidae > Formicarius > Formicarius rufipectus. Next base: position 498,577 of record VXAU01003269.1, on the reverse strand, counting down.
GCCAAACACCTTTCCGAAGATGCAGTATCTCCTGAGAGCAGTGCTTTACCTGGCATGAGCCTTCACTATACAAAGACAAACTCTCTATTAAGACTGAAAAAAATCTGACTTATATTAACATACTTGCAATCATCCTAAATTTGCCTTAGGCAACCAGAAATATCAAGCTGTAACTTCTGTTGAACAGTCTGGAGCAACAGTGTCTGCAACTCTGCCAACACAGCCCACAGGAGAAACAGAGGGAAAACTTATTTACGCAGTTTAGAAGTTCTTCCACGTATCACCAACATGGGCAATGCAGCAGCGAGTACAGAACACATGCAGGATGACACTCCCAGGGAAACTCCGTACTGGTTTTATTTCTTGACCACTGAGAAAAGAGGTTGGTAATAAAAGTGGTGGCACTATTAAGCACAGATTTTTGTCATCAATTAATTCGCTAATCCTGACAGCCTAATGTAGCACATCTAGACAGGCTGCAGCCTAGAGTGCCCTTCAAAATTATACAAAAATTAATTCTAGAAGACCCTTCAGTCACAGTACCTGTGTTACAATCCTTTCAATTTTAATAAAGTGGACCTTGAAACTTAGCTGGAACCATCTGAAGCTTGAGCACAACACAGGAGTGCCAAACCCAACTGACCTGATGTTTAACCAGTACCTCCAAATGTCCAGCAGCTGGTTCTGAAAGATTACACAGTGATCCTTTACAGAAAAAAGGTCAACAAAACTCACTGCTATGAAAGTTTTTCATCAGGTTGTCAGATTCCATTAGGTCTGAGTGCAAGTATTTTATCATGAAGTTTGCAATTCTTAAGGCAAGTGGAAGCATCTAGTTTTTCTTTTCCCTGAATTCTTTCAGTTGTACCTCAAAAAAAGCCTTGTCATGTGCCAAAGAATCTCAAAGCATAACTAATTACAAACTATCAATGGAAGTCTAGCCATCCTGCATTATCCTAGCTAAGAACTTATGAAAATAAAACCTTATCAAAAATTTTCCATTTAAAATGCCAGATTGGTAACTAATAAAATCGAAAAATATTTCAAACTGATTTAAGGATGATGTACATGCTTTCACCATATCCTGCAGCATGCAACTTTGCACACATAATGTGCTCACACTAAAGAGATGACATATTTTCCATAAGAAATAGCAGCAATGGAAAATGACAACTTATACAGACCCACAGAATATAATGACGACATTGTTCATTAATGCCTGCCACCACTGTTAACTCTAGCCCAGAAAGTCTCAAGAGGAAGCCAGATATAGTAGCAGAAGCTGATGAACTTCCAGCTGCAAGGGGGTGGGAGTGAAAGGAAGCAGACTGATTAGTTGAATAGATTTATTGTATGCACATATTCTATGCTAAAACCCTGTATCTGCTTTAACATAAATTTTTTTTGAGTCATTTGACTGTTCGCAATTCAAATACAGGAAAACGCTATCAGGCTAACATGTGTTTGTTCAGCAGGAAACCCTTTCTTCAAAAATGTAAAATGAGGTTGTGGAAAGCCAAAACTTTGCTGGAATTGTTGTACTATTATTTCTCAAATGTGAGAAGCACCTTTTGATGTTCTCCCGTCTCATAAAAAAATCATCCCCCAAGTCCAGATGAGCTCCACACAACGCAGAGATAGTTGCAATGCCGTGTTCTCTCTCTCCACAATGTAGGATACCATCATACTACTGCCTCAATTTAGCTGGCAGATTTTACCCATGTACCAAAAATATTTCCTGAATTTTCCTTCTAATACAGCCTGAACACAGCCAAAGCATCTTAAAGCCAATCTGCAAGCAAAGTTTCTCATTCCAGTTGCTGTCTTTCAATGGTTTTTCACATTGACAGACTCTACACACAACCAACTCTGCAAAATGCACTGTAAGTTGATCTGCACTTCAAGAAAACAATTAACTGAAAAAGATTCCTTTAGGTTCTTCTCAATTCAAATAAAGATCACAGCCTTTAACAACTGGGAGGAAAGAACTTTGACTACCATTCTTACAAAACACGGATACAATGTAGTACTGAGTCACAAAAAATAGGGAAAGCAAACTATTTGCCTGGTATTCATTTAAAATGTATTTAAAAGAAGATAAAAAGATAAAAGACAAAGGTGTTTATGAAAGGAAACAATCTGACTAAAGCCCAAAAATAAGTACACAATATACATCACCCAATGGAGTAACAGAGTAAAATAAGTGTCTTAATTTAAGTAAACAGTTATTGTCATCCATCCATAGGCTGCATCAGTCCTGCCACCACAAGTAATCCTCATCCTTACTACTGGTGTTGGTAACTGCACTCAAGAACTCCAAAGATTGTTTTTGCATGGCTATATGGACATCACAAGACGTTTCTGCATTGAAATTGACTTGTGTCAGAAGAGTTTTGCCTTCAAAGCACGGTGTTTGTCCACATTTCCCTGCCACTCCGAAGTCCCAGATCAGCTCCTTCTAGCCCAGGAAGGAACATCAGTTGTTGCTGTTCTGTTCCAGCACCGCGGGGCACAGTGCCAGGCTGTCCCACGGCCAACAGACCCACCACAAATCTTTAGCCTCTCTTTGTTTTTCCTCCAGTAAAGAAATTAATGCAACAACCAATTAAGGCACATCAAAAGGAAAGCACTGTCCACAATTATGTTTGAGACAGTAGTTATGTTTTAACATCCATGTCATTGTCAGTAGTAATGGAAATAACTTAGAGCATTTTAAGCCAGCTCTTCCAGTCAATCAGGACATACAATTTGTATACTATTGTTACTAAACTTATTAAATTAGACTAGTGTAATTACAAACTGACTGAGTAACGATATTCAAAACTAAAGACTTGAAGTAACAGTGAAAGAACTTTGAAATTCAGGCAACTATTTGCTGGGCTCCATTGGCCAAGTTAAGTTTGGAATGAAGATTTGGAAAGGAAGATTCCTAAAGGACAGAACACTTCTACACTGGCATCTCTAGTCTCAAGTAACTAAAATAGCATGACTGGCTACAGTTGTAAAGAAAGTTATGAAATACAACCTTTTATCAAGAGGAAAACACCACTGTTTTGAAAGAAAAAAGAATTTCTTATTTTGATCACCATCAAGTATTCTCAACATTCCATAAACCTGCTGTACTGCTCACTTATTTCACTTACTCTCAATTCAAGGCATCATCTACAGAGTTGGAAGCATCAGATATACCAAAGGTAAACCAAATTCTACAGAAAAATATTAGGCTTCTCTCCTCCTCACATCCTCGGGTTCTGTAAAGCAAAGACTAGTGAAACACAGCATAAGAGAAATTAGTAAAACCTGCTTGAAATACTCCACCTTGCAGCATTACTTATTGTACCAAGGCTTTAAAGAGAGTAGAGTTCTGTTTTAATTAAAACCTTGTACTATGAATGAGAAAATGGTATTTTCTTCCATTAAGTAATTTAAAAGAACAGCCACCTTCCCACTCCAACCAGCCAGCTTCACTGCTGTTGAAAAAATAACCCAAGAACTCTTACATGACTTGAAGTCTACAGCAAAATCTGAAGGCGTTTAAGTGTTTCAGGATGGGATTTATGGCAGAGTTCTGAAATGGATACTCCTAGTTCCTGTTGCTTTTACTGGAATATTTTTATGGAGAGTCACTTTTTTCCCACCCTACCCTTTTCCTTTACTGAATTTCCACACAATGAGTTCGATGTGACCATCACCGGACATCTGAACAACAATAAAAAAGCTTACAGCTGGATCCTGTATTAGTCCCAGCTGCACAGGATCTCTGGCTGCCTTCAGAAAACAAGAGAGCCAATAAGAGAACAGTAGGAGAATTTCTTTTAGCAGCTTACCTTTGAATAAATTGTTTTTCCATATGCTACTACAACAAACTATTTTACTACTCAATGCAAACTCAAGTTAGTCTTCCTATTTTTCACCTCTGTTCTAAAAATAAATAAATAAAATTTTAAAACTTCCTTCTTCAAAAACCTTTACTACAAAATGCCAGACAATAATCACTTCCATATGCTCTTTCAAGTCTAACATACCACAATGGATAGATCTGCCAAGTCCACCCACCCACAGGCTCCATAAACTTGAGAGTATTATTTGTATTTAATTTGGATTACCAATTTCATCCAACCTTTCCCCTTCATAACACATGTTACTTTTTCAGGCTTACTACACAGGTAGAAGATACAAAAGGAAAATACATAAGTTTCCAGCAAAGTAAGAACAATAACATAACACATACTCTCTATACTCTGAATATCAGTGGATTTACTGCGGAAGGGCTTAAACCAGTCTTCTTTTTATGTCTGCTCATATAAAATATCACCTAATCTGTTAAAACATTCATGTGATACTATGTCATTTATTGGTACAAGACCAAGACTAAACATCGCAGTCTTTGCAGCTTACACTGCACAAAATGAGAGTAAAGAAAGTTACATGTGTTCTGATTTTTTTGAAAAATCTCAATGGGTGTGGGGAAGTTTCCTCTCAGATACTTAAAAAAAGAAAGTTACTATATTTAATGCCCAAAAATCCACTTCCTATAGCCAAAAAATAATGAACTCCATACACTCTATTTATCTGTCCTTGTTAAAACATGTACAGCAAACTGAAATGTCACCAGCTGCCTACAAAAGTTGACCTCACATAATACAGAGAAGAGAGGCTTCAAACCCAGCCTGAGACTCCCAGCTCCCAGAATTAACCAGCAACACCTACACAAAGAACAAATCTGTCACATACCTGAAACCTTTCAATCTCTCCTGTGCCTGCACATGTCATACACACAACAGCCATTTCCCTAAACTTTGACTAACCTTGGCTACCAGTTTCAACTTCCATTGAGGAAACAGTTTCTACACAAACTGCAGCTCAGGAATAGCAGCACAAGTGATAAGAGATGGTGGGAAAACAAGGACAGATATTCTGCTTGTCACCAGATGAATGTTGCATGCCGCTTCAAAATGCTGGAACTATTTGATATGATAATTTTAATAACTAAAGGGGTACAATAGGTCAAAACAGGCTTGCAGAACAATAAGTTAAATAAAGTTCTATAAAATCAGAAAAGTTAGAGTCTATAAACATACACTTCTGTAATACAGAATACCCATTTAGGCATTTACATGACAGGTACCACATGCAGAGTGAGTTTCCCCCAATTAGTATTTACTGGGCTTACAAAATGCAGGACTAAATCAAGGATTAATCCAGCCTGATAGAAGTTCTTGAAGGTGCCCTCTTGAACGATCAAGTACTTGTTTTGGGTGGGTCCTAAGCAGAAGCCTTTCAGTCAAAGAAAACATTAATTAAAAAATAGAACCAAAATAAGACAAATGTAAAGGGAGAACCACAAAACTAAACAGAGATGGACAATCACCTACCCCACACAATGAATTCCAGAGATTATTCAGATCATAAAGGACCACCAGTGCACACAGTCTGCACAGTGGGAACCAGTGCAGCAATGGACTTGTACAAGAGAGGGGTCAGACCCTTCTGGTCTTCTCAAGAAAGGCTGAGAATGGTCTGTGCAGGACCAAGCCCCTGCCCTACACGTATTAGGAGTTCAGTGGTCAGAGAGAACACTTAGAGTTCTTCCCAAGAAACGGAGCTTCTCCTTTGCAGAGCCACAATCCCTTCTTACAGCCACTTTGGTTTAACCTCAACTTCCTGCCAGGACTTTTCCCCACTTCCCCTGGCTGACCAGTTACGAGACACTGAAACAAAATCATACAGCAGCTTCACCAAGTCAAAACTGCAGCTGCAAGAGTCCTTTCGGGGTACACAGCCTGGTGAGAAAATTCCGCCTCGGTGCAACAGAATGACGGGGCAGGAAGTTCATTAGTCCAAACTTCTATGAGTAAGAAGGAAAAAAAAGTGTTCGGAATCTGACTACTGAATACAAGAAATACTGCTTCAAGCAACCATAATTCCTCTAATTTATAATAGCCAGTGCAACTACAAATGTCCCTTTTGACAATTCCCCCTCTCTTGCAGTAAGGCAACAGGATCTGTTTATGTCAGAATGTGACCCTACAGACAACACTGCTTCTGAGCTAAACAAGGACCTTATTAAGGAACACGGTATCTACAGTACATGAAAGCAAAAATGTAACAGCAAATAGACTCTTGAATACTTGGAATTCAACAAGAAAACAGCAGGAATGGCATTTTGCAATATGAACCAGATATTAAAAACAAATTTAAAAAAAATCTCCATTCCTGAAGTTACATGGAGTATTAATGAGGTGGTTGTACAAAAATGCAGAGGTGACTCATTGAATGATTACATCTCACAGTTTCCTTAGAGAAAACACTATGAGGCAGTTCCCTTCCCTGCAAATGCTAATTTTTCAGCCTTTTTTTGTGCACACATGCATGTGAGAATCAGAGTGAGCACAAGGGAGACTGGACCCACTTTTTTTCCTCCCCATCAACTCCTTCTGCCCAAGCGTGCCTTGCACAGTGCTCCATTTCAATCTCATTTGACTGAGGAGTAAATACTCCTACAAGCTGTGTGAGAACTGGTAGCTGGATAGGAGAGTCACTCAATAATTCCCACAGATGTCATTAGTCTCTTCCATACCTTGGGAGTCAGGAGGCTTGTGTTTCATCATTTTCACACAGCTTTTCTGGTTTGTTAAGAAATTCAATGGATTTCATCTAAAAATCAACTCCTTTGTATTGAGGACCTGCATCTGCAGAGAACAGCAGCAGCTCCCCAAAAGCCAACCAAGCCCTTGGACATGGCAGCAAAAGCCAGACCTGAATTCAGATTCAACTATCACAAACTTCTCACTGAAGAATTTTCTTATGGAATTCAGAACAATTATTAATAAGCAAAATCTGTCCTCATTGGGACAATTTCCTTCAGATTGCTAAATGACAGTATCAGCTTCAGTTCTCCCATACACTTCACATAAGGTAGCTATTTCTTTTTATAATAAACATCTGAAAATGAGGCTAATTAGTAAAACCATACTAAGAAGCCCAACCTGTTGAAAAACTAGATCAAAGATCTTCAGTACTCCAAATCCTAGATGAGATTCTGATTTAGATTTCACAAGGTTCCAGCATGCAACACTTCCTGTTAACTCCATGAGATCCTACAGAACTTGTCCAACACTTTTTCCCAGGAAATACTAGATAATGTTTGTGTTTGCCTCCCAACATGTCAACTTTCACGAGAAAACATACCCACTTATATCATACCTACATAGAAGCAAATATCAGAACTGGAATGAAATTGTGGAGGCAGCTATGTGTCACTTTATTTTCTTTAAATAAAACTTTTTATTATCAAATAATGTGCTTAAAGAACCACAGAAAGTAATGAAATAAATGTGACACAGATGTTCACCACCAAAAAAAAAAAAAAAAAAAAAAAAAAGAACAAGAATGTTTTTACTTCATAGCAACCAAATAGGTCAAGCTATTTCTTTCTTCAGGCAAATCTCAAAGGACAACAAAACACATGGTTTTCTAGTGGATTTTGTGTGTCTATCCCACTAAGAGGAAATACTGCTGTCCAAAAGATTTGCAATACTAAGTTTTCCCATGAAATTGTTGAAATTACAAGAAGGAAGTCATATGCAATTTAAAACAATTTGATAGATGTTGAAGTTATACGAATGGCATAAATAAACAGACTTTTACTACCTAATTCACATACCTTTCCTGTGAACATACTGCTTTAGAAGAATGCACAGTGAAGTCAGAAATGCCAACATTACATCTGTTCACACAATTTCACTTCTGTAAAACCCGAGTAAAACATGACGTGTTCCTCATTTCCCCGGGATCTCCATCTCACAGTTCTATACACTGAAAGGTTTTCCTAATAAATCAACTGCTAAAGACTTATTTTTATCCTCTGTGAATGAAGCATATGGTCATTGTATCCAAACTCTTCACTGGAATTAGTGTGATCATTTCATACATGCTTAGGTACCTGTGAACTACAGGGAGACAAAGTTAAGAAGGCATCATTACTACCACTCTACTTGAAAAAGGAAGAAAAAAATCTATACAGATTCATTCAATCATCACAAAACACTGACCTACACTGGCTAGTTCCATGCAGAGGGTTACAGAAAATGTCCTGTGTATTCCCATAAGCAGATTAAATATATTTGGGCATTTAAACAGGACAATTAATACCACACAGGAGAACCTCATTTCACACCTTTGAGACAAAAAAAGTGTTTCAATACTTTTGCATTGCCCTTTCACTGCCGTTTTTCTTACAACTTCTCTACAGACTACTTTTTAAGAATCAATAAATTACAATGTCACACTCTTTACTTGTCAATAACCACTCAGGATGTCAGCGTGTGTCCACAGACATCAAAAAGAGAAAGTGGGTGGAAACAACATTACGAGCTCTGTTTTAGACTCATTAAGCTTAAGATGACAATTACACAATCTTAAGATGTCAAACAAGCCAATATTTTAGCTGGGACAGATGGTACTGGATCCAGAGCACAGAGTATATGCTGTGAGTCATCAGTTCCATTTTTATTTGCAAAATTTGATTATCCAGAAACAAGATGTGGAGAGGAAAAGAGTGTTAAACCAAGCACGGGGTTCTGCAAATCTTCACAAAAAAAAAAAAAAAAAAAGCTGGGAGTAGAAAGATCATCTTCCAAATGAGAAAGTGAATAACAAGACAGGAGTGGGAGGAGAGAACAGTCAAAGAAGCCAAGAAAAAAGCACAAGATTTCAAAAAGAAAAGTATAGTAAACAGTACTAGCGGCAGCTGGCAGGACAAAGAGGAGGAAGGGAATGTACCGAGTACAAGGGGTCAGGACAAGTGTGGAGAGGATGATCTTGGAGGAGATACTCTTCAGACAGTGACTGCAAACAGCCCATTCAATGACTTTTCAACAGGAAAAAGAGATGGTGAGGTAGTTCAAATTCTGTTCTTGGGGCCAAAGAAGAATCAGACTAAAAGGTTTGCATTTGGGAGGGAAAAGAAGGGAGCAAAACACAGCAGGTGAGATGGAGCTACAGTTCAAGTTAAACACCTGAGAGCTTTTAAAACCTTTTTGTTATACTGGGAAAGCAGAGACTTACAGGACAAAAAGGTGGCAAGCAGAACCCCAGAGTCAGAGAAAGGTTTGGGTTGGAAGGGACATGAAAGCTCATCTCATTCCACTTTCCCTGCCACAGGCAGGGACATCTTCCACTAGACCAGGCTGCTCCAAGCCCTGGACTTGAACAATTCCAGGGATGGGGCAGCCACAGCTGCTCTGGGAAACCTGTGCCAGGGCCTCACCACCTTCACAATAAAGAATGCTCTCCTAAAAGCTAATCTAAATCTACCTTCTCTCAATTTAAAGCCATTATGCCTTATTCTATCACTTCACACCCTTGTAAAAAGAAGAAACTGGAGGAAAGCCAGGGCTTTTTTGTTTTCCATTGAAAAAGTGTTCAAAATCCTATAAAGAACAAAGGGGAGGTAATAAATATGATGAGATTGAGAAATTTCATGTGAACTGCAGATTATATCTTGAAAAACAGTCTGTTGCCTCACCTTCTGCAGCCCTTCCACTGGTGAAAGCTCTTACAGCTCCAGTGATATTAAGATTGCAATATCCATTTGGTAACAGCAGCCCATGGGGAACCCACTTTCACATGGCTATTAGTACAATTCCCAGACACTGTTCTGCAAAATACACTCTGTTCCTGTAAGTAAATCCTACAGCTTTCTTTCCCATCTGTAACAGCACAGACAGATGCTGTTACAGGCACACTGCTCCCCTAAACCCACAGCGTGCTTACATTGCTGAGCACGTCACCAAATACCATTACATAGCAATACATCGAGTTTGGCAACCACAAACCCCTGGAAATTCTATCAGCAAAATTTTCATGTTTTCTTCCAAGTCACTGCTTGAAGTATCAAACATAAGGCTAAGAAAAACTTAATGTGTTACTGCAATTAACAAGGCCATTTTCTCTTACCAGCAAAAACAACTAATATTTACACTTATTTTATTATGCTATCTTTTACTACAGGGGTAACAGATTAAATGGTTTAGGGCTAAAAACGAGGAGCCTCCTGAGCTGACAGGTAATTCATACAAATATGAGATTTGTTTAGCATGAAGAAACTTTTATTTAGCAATAAAACACTTAGCACGAAGTTCTGCTGGCTGAAAAAAGTCTCTTTGTATATCATTTAGCTTTTTGTATTCCAGCTCTGTACCTGCTCTTTGCCTCTCCCTAGAACCAAACTGAGTGGTCACTTTAACACTCAGGTGGCATTTCCCTAGAGTGCTATTTAAAACTACATGCCCGAACGACTTTTGGGACAACTTTTATTTAAAACTACTGGTACAAGTTATCCACTTTGATGAGGAGGGAGTGAAACATATTTAACGTTCTTCTGAGTTAAAACACATTTGTTTATAATAAAAGGAACTCATAAAAGAGGAAAACACACTGAATTAGTCTTAAATGCAAAGCAAATGTCTATAACCATGAGGAGGCCACACGGCCTCTGCTATCTGTAATGTCTACCTTTGAAAGACACTACCCTGTGAAAAGAAGAGGCTGCTCATGTTTAAAATACAAATATACATATTTAATCAGTTTAAAACATTTTTTCTGTGACAAATCTAGGTCGTTTGTTATATTTAACAGCTTTTACCTATAAATAGGTAATCTTTGCCCCACAGAAGAACAGAAGTGACCCTGCTAAACCCGGTTTGGCAGCAAACCCACACTCCTGAGTCCTCTGTGAGACGATCTGGTGCCTCTGTCTCGTGAGTGAGTGTCTCCATTCTGCCCACACAACAGACCCATCATGTTACCTGGCACCAGCACTGGCAAGAACAGCCAGCAACCAACAGAGCTTGGCAACTGAACTGCTCTGCTCCAGAAAGGCTTCAACATTCAGAAATAAAGCACAGAGTTTGGGGAACAGTAGGGAAACCTCAGTGCCCTCATTAGTGCTGTAATTCAGTCTATTTGTCAAGCAGAAGCAGGATTTTAACCTTCTGGCATGTCTGCTGAGAGCCCTTTGTAGAGGCAGCTTAAAACAAACATACAGAAGTTGGTAAGTACCCAATCTTGCAGTCTTTTTCAAGAGGAATTGCACAGGATTGAATCTGGGGGACTAGAAAGCCACTGCATGACTAGAATCAAATTCAGAAACAAACAGAAGTACTATCTTGAGCCTCCAGCACTGTTTATATATTTTGACCTTCCAAAGGCTGCCAACAGCATCACTGAACGTGAGGATCCCGGGTCACTGGTGCCACCACCACCCCTCTGTGAGCCTGGAAGAAAAGCCTCAGTCAAATCACACAAGATGTGGTTTTAAACCAAGTGAGGAGGGGGAGGAGGAGAAATGTCCTGGATTAAGTGAACCACAGAGATATTTTAATCAGAACACAAAGAAAGTTGAGCCAAACACCAACTGACTCGGATCATATCACATCAATAATCCATGCACAGAGCCTCTGCTGGAATCAATGGGAGGCTTGTGCGTAAGTGGATTGTATAATATAAATGCATGGCCCTGTTTAGGGCTGCACATACAAAACAGAAAGAGGTTCTGAGAACAATTCCCTTAATTAACATCTCTCTTTCATCAAGTGCTTCTAAAATAATAAATTCTAACATTACACAGCTCTGTTTTCATTCACAGTTTTTATCAGAGGTGGTAAAACAACCGACCCCATTTGACAAATGAAGGAACTGAAGCATTGGATGCAAATTAAACTGAAGAGCAGGGCAGCAGGCAGAACTGAACTGGGAATAGCAGCTTACCTTCTGAATCACAGTTTAATGTCCTAGATATTTACAGGCTTATCTAGTTCAGGGCTCTAATTAGGGTGACTATGCAGTCCTCAAATAATTTTGCATACTTCCTAAAGTACCTATGCATAGCAAACTGCTTATCTCTAAGTATTTCCTGCTCAATAATGTTAATTTTGTGAGGATTTAGAATGTCCTGCAGAGGTTCAAAACACTGGATTGCCCTGGTCAGACTCCCAAGAGAGTCTCAGTACTTAGGCATCACAAGTGTCATTACTCAGCTGCAATAAAGGGTTTTAAAACTGGCCATCAAATCCACACTTTCTGTTATTAAAGACAGAAAAAAGGGGAATACAAATAAAAAAACCACCCACATTGCAATTCAAAATACCAATTCATTAGTTGTAAATGACCTAACTAAGCCTAGTGTTCCAAATTGACAGCAATCCATAAGAAACAGCAAACTAGAGCTCTATTCAAGAAAAAAACCCAATGCTCACAAGAAGTCAGTGTAAAACATCAAATACCCTAATTGCAAAAAAAAACTTCCAGTCTCAGTAGCCTGCAATTGTTTTACAATGAAGCCAAGTAAGTAGGAATATAAACTGTACTGTAATTTGACCAAAAAAAGCAACATTTTTAATAAAGTGGTATGAAGTTATAAATAATAGTTTCACTTTCATGCTAGGTACAAATCTGGCTTCACCTACAGAACCAGCCTCTGCCTAAATGCACACGGACTCATCCTGAGGTCCTGAGTATTATTCTTCCTGTGAAAATCCAACTTTGAAATGCTTAATACCTTATGAAAGATTGATTCAGCAATATATCCACTTTCTAGTTTACATTTTGCACGTGATTAAGTAATATATTACACAGGGTTAGTGCCAGTAACAAGCATTTCCATCTCCCTTAACTACAGATGTTAAGTCCGTAATACTGCGAAAATAACATAGTTTGAGTTAAATGAGCTTTCTGCTCTTTACAATTACAGTGTCCAGCTGCTTTGAATAATAACTTTTCAAGACTGGCTTGTTTTGTCTTCTGTTTTTCAGATTCTTTTGTCAAGAGTTAAGTCTATCACTGACAAAACAGAGATGCTTGCTGAGAAATGGCCACATTTCCGAACGACGGCTTGAAGAATTATTTTTCTGATTCATCACAGCATTATTTTTTCAAGTTGTCAAAACAAATACCACACCCACTTGATTTCCGAGTTCTGGGTAATTATATTTGGAATTAGCAAGCACCGTGCAACTATTAATCATACGAGGGTTAGCCCTTACTTTAGCTATTTAGAGATCAACCAGTGCATTCAAACGCAGCCTGTTCAGCACCGTATTTAAGATAAACCCTCATCACCTCGTGCTGTACCACCAGTGCACAGACAGACTGAATATAGGGCAGGCCGTGCTGTCGATGCCTCTGCCCCGGGGCAGGATCAGCCCCTGCTCAGCCACCATTATCGCTGATGATACACAAGAACTGGTTATTTCAGGCAGCAGCTTTACACACGCACTGCCAGCACACACCAGAAATTAAAGGAGGGAAGCGTGCGGCACGTCTGCAGTGCCTTAAACTGGGGCAGCAACGCAAGCCGGGCTCCAACGAGACAGAAATTACAAATAAAAGCTTCCCCCAGCATGCGAGTCCGGATTTTCTAAAAGTAGCATTTGGCAAGGTTAAGGCGGCTGGCGCTGGGAACAGCTCACCTCGCTTAAACTGGCCGAGCCGCCCGGCGATCATCACCGAGCCTCCATTAGGATGACACACATACACACAAACAGAGCCCTCGCACCGCTTAATTACTCTCCTCGCTGCTCATACCCTGCCTGACACGTACTTTTATCGGGGTATTTTTTGCTCCCCCTTTCTCGGTGCCGGCGGCGGGCGCGGGGCTGTCACGGCAGGGCAGGACTGGGGGTCCCGGACACAGACCCCCATTGTGCCCCAGCCCCACTCGGGGGACACCAGGCAGGGCAGGGGACCTCGAACAAACCCCGGGCACAGACCCCCATTGTGATCCGGCCCCGCTTAGGGGGCACTAGAGAGAGCACAGGGAAGGGGTCCTGGACAAACCCCGGGCACAGCCCCCCATTGTGACCCGGCCCCGCTCGGCTCGGGGGGCGCCGGGCAGGACCGGGCAGCGCCGGTGGGAGGGGCCGCGGTGTGCCCGCCTCGCAGCCCCGGACAGCGGCGAGCGGGGCTCCTCCGTGCCGTGCCCGCAGCGGCGGTAGAGGGGCCGCGTGTGCCCCCGCACGACCCCGGCCCCGCACTCACCGCCGCCCCCGCCGCCCTCCTCGTCCATGTTGCGGGACCGCGGGCTGGNCGCCCCGCCTGGGTCTGCCCCATCGCCCCGGCCGGCCCCGCCGCCCTCCCTCAGTCCCTCCCTCCTTCTGTCTCTCTTGCCCTCGGCTGTGCTCCGTGTCTTCAGCCGTGTTCTCTTCTGGGCCGCGCTCCCTGCCATGGGCCGCTTTCCCTGCCCTTGGCCCCGCTCCCTGCCCTCGACGCTATTACCTGCCCCATCCCCTGCCCTCGGCTCCGTTCCCAGCTCTTGGCTGTATCCCCTGCCCTCGGCTCCGTTCCCAGCTCTTGGCTGTATCCCCTGCCCTCGGCCCTATTCCCTGCCCTGTGTCCTATTCCTTGCCCTCGACCCTGCTCCCTGCCCACCACCCCGTTCCCTGCCCTATTCCATGGCCTCGGCCCTATTCCCTGCCCCGTTCGCTGCCCACAGCCCCGTTCCCTGCCCTGTCCCGTCTTCCCTGCCCTCGGCCCTCTCCCCTGCCCAGTCCCAGGCCCGCCCGGGCTGGGGGGCTCCCACGGGGCACCCGCTTGGGTTCGTGTGCGGTGGGGTCGCGTTTTGGGGTCTGCAGGAGCCGGGAAATGCGCCTGAGTGGCTCTGGGGGTGTCTGAAGCGGAGGAGAGCCGGGTGAGGGCTGAGCTGGCCTGAAGCAGCGTGAGGGAGACGAGGCGGGTCTCCGAAAAGGAGCCTGAGACATGTCACGTTTCTGTGTGATTTTTGGTGATTGTTGCTTGTACCCTGTTCTTGTGTCCGATGCTGGAGGGACCTTGGGTGCTTCCCCTGCCATAGGGGCTCAGTGGGACTGTGCCCCACATGCAGGGTTTGCGTGGGTGAGCGCTGTGGGTAACACTAAGGACTCTCCTGCTTGCTGCCCTAGGAGCCAGAGGACCTGTGCGATTTCTGAAGTCTTCAGTGAAGATCTTCGCTGAGTTACCTACCACGGGACTCAGGTTATCAGCAGCCTCCAGAGTCTGTAAAGGTAAGCACAACTGTGCTGGCACAGACCACGCTTCCTTCCTTCCTTCCTTCCTTGGCACCGCCTCTTACTATTTCTTCAAAACCGTGCGTGTCAAAATTTTACATGGAGAGGAAGTTGTGGGAGGAAAGGGTCAGCCAACAGGAAAATATCGGGTTTTTCATTTTCCTTTTGGAGGCTGGCATGGGACAGAGCACCGCCGGGGAGGCTGTGTCAGGAGCACTCACCTCCTGACACCGCTGCTAATAGGTGGTTATTACAGCCCATTGTGCTGAGAGCTGAGCTCTGGCTCTCACAGCTGCGCCAGCGACGAAGTGTTTTGCCTCATCCAAAAATCACATCACAAACCTTTAAAAGACTCCTCTGCTTTTCGTATTTTAAATATTGTTATAAGTTTGTTAAGTTATAAACAGGATATGGTTTTGTAAAACAAGCATCACCTTGGTAAGACATTTATTTTGAAAGGTCTGTCTATAGAGTGCAATTACAAGATGGTTTAAAATATGTCTGAATGCAGATGAACTGACAGTGGCCTTTGAATATTTTTGCACACTGAGCAAATTGTTAATTTAGTGGGGAATCTGGTTCATGAGAAAAATTCTAATTTTAGAACTGATCACAGATTGCTTTCATTTCATTTGTGTTGTTACACCTTTATATAAAATATATTCCTTTATTTTCTTGTTTCCATTTGTCAGTATTTCCTTCCTTCCTTTCCTCCCTCCCTCCTTTCCTCCCTCCTTCCCCCCTTATATTTTTGCTACAAGGAAAATTCTAGTGCAAAATGAAAAGTAACCTAAGCACTAATTCTAGTAGCAGAGGAAAAGGAGGTGTGAAGAACAGTTTTCCACCCATTCAGTGCAAAATTCCTGTTGACTTCACAGAAGCAATACTAGTTTTTAAATTCTTCAAATTCTTTCCAAATAGCAAAGATTAAAATTATTTTGTGATGAAAGCAAGAAATGAAAAATATCTGTCTTGGTTAAAAGTGATCAGTTGCAATATTTTATAGAAACTTCATGGTGAAATCCAATTCTAAATCATGAGATAAGGAAAATGTTCTTTATTATGGCTTTAAATTGAACAGACAGTTAAGTTTTGCCTTACTGAATGTGTACTTACTTCATTGTAACTGAAATATATTCAATTCAATAACCTTTCAAGGGGAATCTGTTCTTTCCAGTCCTGTTTTAGTAGAATAACTTATGAAGGATACACAGTACAAAAGAGTGTTGAAATTCTCTTCAAGGCTGGATGTCTCTGAAATGATGGCAGATATTTCTTAAAACATTTTCATTCATATTGTGTATTTTATAAATAGACTTACTTTTGCACGAGCCTGTTCCTACAAGTGTTCTAAGCATAAAACTTAGTTTTGCTACAAGGTGCTTCCTGGAAAAAGCTGTTCAATCCTCAGGTGAGATGTCACAGAAACTTTTAAGATCAAGCCTCTTACCTTCTCGTCTCATTTTCCTGTGTACAAAGTAAAGTTCATGTCTGGCTACAAACCTAACTAGGTCAGGAGGAGATTTTATTGAAAATATGTAAAAGCAAGTACAGAATTACAGTCCCAGTTCTACATCATAGCTGTAGCAGAACTCCCTAGTTTTTGGTAATTCAACAGTAACAACACCACTATCCTTAAATATGAGGTGCTTTCTTACCAACAAAGATGCCAGGATGCAAGACAGGATACAATCTCATTTAAGACAAGCTCCAATAAACTATTTCCTACTCATGTGAGTAATTCTCTCGCGTCTACTTTGTTTTCTGGAACTTTGATCATTTTTCTGTTTTGAAATACACATGAATTATATTTTTTTCTCCATGTTATTAAGTGTTTCAATCAACAGTTGTCTAAAGATTCCTTGTTCTTTTTTTTCCCCTCTTTCTTGCAGTCCCTTCTGTAGTCATAGCTCTATTTTTACCACCAGTATGTTTTGCCAGTTTTATATCCACAAGTCTAACCTGTGTTGGAAGAACTTCACAGTCTGTCATTCATGTAAATAATAGTCTAATAGCTGGTCTGTTAAAATTATTTTTAAGGGAAAGTTGGGCTTTCTCCAAAAACTGCTGTTGGCAGGGTTGATTCCTTAATGATAAATATGGTTACTTGCTGAATTTTCAGGTAATACACGGTGTCTTTTTATATATTTTTGTCCCTCTTTGAATAGTTAAAAACCTGTTTTGATTCAGTTTCCACTAAGTAGTAATTTATCTTGTAATTTTTCATTCTAAGGGTTCAAGAGCACGTCTGTTCTGATATTTGTCCCTACACAGTGAGTCAGTGAAGACTACTGAATCCCTTACATAACATTTTTGTGGCCTATAAGGCTCATTAAATATTAAGCTCTTTCTATGGATTTCAATTTGAACCAGATTCCAAGAGCAATGAATGAAAATAAAAGTCTTTATCCCTCCTTTTTTTCTTTCTTTTCCCCCATAATCAATTCAAGAGTAGGAAAGCACTGTTGCTCATTACATCCTCTCCTCAGCAACAGTGGATTGCATTGCTTTTTATTGGTTAATGTAAATTCAGAATAAAACATCATCATTCTTCATCTTCAGGTTTCTTGTGGAAAGAAATATGCTTATTGTTACCTTGGCAAGTGTCCTCTTTCAGTGATGTAAATGTTTAAGTGATATAAAATTCCATTTTATGGTGATGAATTTCATAAGCTTTTTATTTCTAATCAAAAGCATGAGCTGTAAGGATATTACTGCATGGATAGTAGCATTGTATACGAGAAATGCAATTCTGAATTTTCTTAATGCAGAAAGAAACCAAGTGGCTGCTGTTGTGCCATCAGACTGGACATCAGTATCAGACACAGGGAGATGGAATAATGCTCCTTGCTGTTGGAAGGAAGAACTTTGGGAATCTTAAGGAGGTAGTCATTCTGCATGCAGAATTCCCATTCCATGTGTTCAGGCAACACAGAACTGATTTGCAAGTCTGCCTTACTGTGACTTCTGTTAGATTTGGTGCGAAGGATTTTATAGCTGCTCTTAAAGAAACAGTTAATAAAGACATGAACATCAGTACGATCTTAATAATACATTCTTAAAGAATCTGGGTCTCAAAGGACATAGATACATCTCAAAGAATATAGATACATCTTAAAGAATACAGACGCTGTGCCACATTTTGTAATCTTGCATTATTTGGTTGATTTTACAATTTGCTCACTTAGATGTTCTCACAATTTTAGAAAAACGGTGCAAGTCTTGCATTCCTAAGACAGTATCTTCTTGATAGAATCACCCTCCTCAATACCCAGCCATTGTATTAAAGAATACTTTTGTTTCAGATCTAGATAATCAAAGAGTTTTCATTTTTTAAGAACCATTGCCTAATAGTTTCCACTCGGGAAAGTCTTAGTCCATCATCATGGGGTTTTTTCCCCTATTTTTGTTTTATCAGTACTTGAATAATCTGGTATTCTTAAACCCCTAAGGCAAACTCTTTGACTTCCTCTGTCTGGCAGATGGGTTTTAGCCATGTATTGTTTCTTAAAACGTTTCTGCTGTCACACATATCATATTTGCCTCAGCTGGAAAAACATTTTTATAGAAAATCCTGTTTGCTGGTTGTCTCAGTGTTTTCAAAAGTGCTTGTACCTTTGCTTTAGTCCAAAAAAATTTACAGGCAGGTATTTTATATGGCTTTGGGGAACATCAAAGCCTAAGCTTAGCAAGTCAGACTTCTTTTATGAATGGTGCTTTTTGGTATGGATAGGAAGCTGCTTCCTTTAAAATAGTCCAGAACCCCAAAGATAAGGTATCTCTCTTCTAAGAATTTTGCATGGGTTTCTCTCCAGATTAACTTTGAAATTGTATCCTGAGTTTTATTTGCAACTCATTTTAAATTCCTATTCTTGACATGTTTGAGGGTTTGTGGACAGGTTTTGGTGGGTTTTTTAAGCTTTCTAAATGAGCTTTATCTAGTCCTAGCATCAAATATTACTGTTTTGGAAGTCAGTGCATGTTGCTATTGTGTAACACTGATAGGGCCACTTGTGAGTCAGTGAGGAAAAACCACAAAATGTCCCAGTGAGGAAAACCAAATGTATTAAAAATTGTGGAGGTCCACCAACTCTGTAATGCTTATGATCTGAAATATACTTTGCATTAAAACTTGTTTTACCTGTATTAATTGTGCACAGTGCTAGACACAAACAGGATGCTTCCTAGCATGAAAGCTGGGCCTAAACTAACAGAAAAAGAAGACTTGGATTCAAAGGGTATGGGCTGCAACAGGTCATGAGTGGAATTTTGCATGAAGTTTGAGATGATTTTTCTATCTGAGGAAAATGAAATTACTTGATGTAAAGCAACTCTCAAAGGAGAGTATGCTGATTAAGGCCAGACTGTTCCCACCCTCAGAAGTAGCCACAGTCTGAATTCCCCTCTGTTGGCTAACTCCAGCTTGGCATGGTTGAATGTATTACCGCACACCACTCTCTAGTCTCACCAAAGCCTGGGAATTTGGAATTCCTAATTCGTCCTACAGTGGGAGCTGCAGCTGGGCTGCGAGCCATACAGGGGTGACACGTGGAAGCAGTTGCTGCTTGGGAGGCCCGCTCAGTTCCTCCTCTCTGCCCAGAGAAACCCTAAACAGCTCCCAGTGTCTCAGGGCTGGCATCCCCTGGTACACAGGGCAGCCAAGTGCCAACTGCACTTGCTCATGACATGCAGTGTTGGAAGGGTTGGACCAGGTGCTCCTGTGGAGTCACCAGCGAGCATCCCAAATGCAATCACGTATCTCCACATGAGCTGGCTCCAGGCTTGGGCTGGCGAGTCAGCAGAGCACAAAGCTGGGTTTAATAAATATGGAACCATAAATTTAGGCAGGAGCAGGAACTGGCAACTAATGATTTGGACTTTCAGTGGCCTCTGAGCTGTTTGTGCAGCTGCTTGTGAAGTCATGCTGTAAATCATATTATTCAATCCAGATTTTTGAAGTTCTGTCTAATCTAATAATTTTTAACCAGAATTACTCCATTGATTAAGTTCACTCTCTGGTCCCACAAACAGTTGCATTGGCACAATTGCAGTGCTGGTACACTGTGACACACAGATGGCATGGAAAGAAGGAAAGGAGGCTGCTGGATAGTTAGTTTGTCCATGGGGACAGTATTCCACCATAATTCCAACCTTGTGCTGAACCACAGACTCTCCATCAGTTTCCCTTTCTGATCCCTCAGGTTCAGCCGTTCTCAGACTGTGCCTATAGTGTCAGACTTACATGCTTGTTTATGTCTCATCTGTGCAATACTAGATCATCAAATGGTAATAAATTGATGGAGATCAAATATGAGCATGTAATTGCATTCCTGTCAAGATCAGCCAGCTATGAGTTACAGTGTTTAGACCAAGCTTTATCCTGGCTTTATACTGGCAGCAGGAAGACAGATGATACCAACTCTTAACATGAAACCATCAGGAGTAAACCACTCTACACTCCCTGTTTCGTGAGAGGTTTGTTTTTTAAATGATTTTTTACTAGTGGATTGAATTTGTACAAAGAATTTCGTGCCATGTCACCATCCAAAAGCTAAATTTCTTGCATCATGAAATTGCTGTTACATACTGGTGAGAGTATGCAGCTTCTCTCATGAATTAGTTTTGAATATACCTGTGGAGTCCAGGGGGAAGGGGAGGCCACTCTTTGTTAAAAGGTGATGTGTAATATTTTAAAGTCTTACAGTCTCTGATCAGGAAAGATCCCTTTTTATTCCAACTGCTGCAGTTAGAAAATAAACACATGAGTCTTAGGCAGAAAAACGTCACTTAAATCCTCTTCCTCTCCTGGTTTTATCCCTTTCATATCCTAAGGGATGTAAGAATAATCCCATACACTCCTATACCAAAACAAAAAGGTTGGGGCATTTTTTTTTAGCATAATTGAAATGTACTTCCAATTTTAAAAACAGATCTTTACCTTAATTGTCTTTCCCTTGCTGTGTTTCTCTTTATAGTCTTAAAAACTGTCTCTAGGTACAAGAAGATGTTAAGCAAGGGAGAGTCAAAGTTAAAACTTGGCGAGCGCTAAAACAAAGAATTTTTCCAAGGAAATGGAGGAGACAGGACAAATTAATTCCTTATGTAACTCCATTTACTTCAGTGCAGTTACATGAAGGATGAATTTGGTACCTTACATCTCTGTGGTCAGAAAAAGATCTCTGATCTTAATCAGCACAGTGCCAAATAATAATTTTTAAGAAACAAAATTGTAATTTATGTCTGATAGAAGTGGTCTTATTATTTTTAGTCTATTAATATAGTTGTTAAAGAACAATAAGTCTACAGAACAACAACAAAATGGGCTTCATAAAAAGCTTAGTACGTGGTGATGTGTAGCTTACATACTTAGTAACATTTTTTTGTGGGAAAGAGGAATTCAGGGCAGACCTCTCACATGGGCAGGGACATCAGGGACAGCTTCTCTTTCCTGTAGGGTCCAAAAGCTTCTCTCCAGTTGCTGCATTCTGACTTAACTTCTTCCCTCCACTCTCATTCTCCCCTGACCACCCCTAATGCAGTTCTTTCCCTCAGGATTTTTTGGGTCCCACTGTGTGTGCAGGGATCTCTGTGGCTTCTTGTTACTGTTGAGTTTTTTTAGATTTTTCTCCTCAGGTAGAAAGTTTTAACCTCTTGGGACAGATAAAGTTCAGCCTCCACCATAATTTCTTTTTAGATTTTAATATGTTTCAATAAATCTGAGATGCTTTAAAATCAGGCATGTTCCCTGTGAGAACCCAGCCTTTATGTGTCAGTCTCTAGCACTCGAGCATAGCTGTACCCAGAGATTATTTCCATTTTAAAACCCTGTTATGAAATACCAACTCCAGCCTCTCCACCCCACTGCCAAATTCAGGAAATACTTTTAATATCAAGGTTAAGATCTTTTAATGCTGTAACATAAAAGTGTTCATATAATATAGTAGTGCAATGAAATTTAAGTCAACAGTCTGTCTTTTTTATCCTTACCAACTTGCAACTATCAATTTTAATACAGAGGAAAGTGTCTGTGTATACAAGCATATAAAAGATGTGAAAATACAAAACCATTTATTGAAAACAGACAAAACCAGGAAGATGATAAAATAGCAGAAGGAAGTGGCCTCACATATAAAAACTTTTGCTTTGTATAGCAGAATTTATCACTAAAACTCAGATTGGCAAATTGCCATGCTTCAGACTAAACAAGGAATGCAATGTAAAACAAAAATTGGACTTGTGTACAAAATCAATAGACACACTTGGAAAAATAATGTCTTACAAAGTAATTCAATTAAATGCTTTTTGTTTCCTTTTTTCATACGCATCTTTAAAAGTTTCCTTATCTATTCAAATAGCAGAAATCTCAGTTGCACAGATGCAGGGATGTCTGCATCAATCAGGTGGATGTAGGAAATTCCCAAATATCCAAAATCAAATAGAGACAGTGGAGCTATATTTTGAAAGCAAGTAATTTGCTTTCAAAATAGTGTAACTATTAAATCATGTTTTATAAAAAAAAGTCACATATTTAAAATATCTACTGCACAATTTTAATCCATAAAGCTGCTCAAGAAAATGGGAGCTGCTCAGTATTTTCATACTGGATAAAGAATATGGGTTTTTCTGAACAGAATGTCCATTTCATTTTAGGTTTGTGAGGGAAAATTGAAAGCATTAGGAAATAACAGTACATTTATGCCTGAAAGACTTTCACACAGAAATCTGCTGTTGATTGAGAACACTTCAAAAGCAGGAGAATCTGGGATACTTAGTTCAGTAATGCTGCCAGCTGAGAACAGAAGAATTATTTCCTGCCAGGATGTTTTCCCCTCCAGCCTGCTAAGGTCTGTGTTCTGATATTCTTGCTGGAAGGGCTCTTCAGGAGCACTAGATGCTGCTGGTGTTCTGCTGGTACTCAGGAGAACATGGATAATGAGCACAGCTAAATTTTTATGACCAACAAAATCGTGCCCTTTTTACTCTGTAAGGCTTTGCCAGAGCTCAGTGTGTAGGAAAGACTCCAAACCTGAAAAACAAGACTGCAGATAACCACAATTAAACAGATAATTTTTGCAAATCCTCATCACATTCAAAGATAAATACACAGCTGAGTACTAATTATATTCTTAAATATTGTCTCATTCACAGTGAAAACCTTTTTATCTTGTTGACAAGAATGCTTATTTCGTTCATACTTTGAATCATTGCATTAAGTATTTTTAGGCGTTTGTTACATTTGAGTCTTCAGTGCCTGATTGCTTCTGTGGAATTTCCAGATTTACCCTCTACAAAGTCCAATTGCCTGGCAGTTCCTTTTCTAGCTGCTGCTTTTTCCTGAAATGGTCTGGGCTTCCTGCATAATTTGTACAAAGCTCTCCCTTCTATGAATGTATTTCTTTCTGCTTTAGTTGATATGCTGATATGAGTTAAAAAGAGATAAATACATGTTCTTTATCTAAAATAATGCAGTGCTGTCTTGAAACTATTAGTAAGGAGATACTGGTTTTATTAGATTATGAAACTGCAAGTAATGACAGATAAAGGCAGGTAAATCAGTCTTCTCAGAAATCTACTAAACTGCCACTCAATGAACGATGTTACTCCAGAGTTCTGACTATAGACAACAGCAAAGAGTTTATCAATTTAACAATTCAAATAAAATAGCAAATGTTACTATTTTATAAACTGGAATTCCTTGGAGTTTTCTCCTAGAAGACTATCCATATGCTTTAACTTTAGACATCATGTATTTTATTTTTATAGTTCTCCCTTGGCAAATGCTGACTCTTCAAAATAATACACTTAAAGATCATTTTTCTACCAGGAGTACAGATTTTGGAAAGTATCTAATGAATTTCAAAGCACTTCAGGAACGTGATATTGTCTCCATTGGGATGGCTGGGAAGAGTCAGTTGACTGCCTGCACTTTTAACCTGGCCTAAATTTAAGGATGTTCCCACAACCCCCCAAGTCCAGCCCTTGTAGTTTGGCTCACATCCTCAGCTGCAGAGTCCTGATTAAGTCTACATGAGGACTGATCTTGTGTGATTGGATTACAGGATTGAAGCTGTGATTTGTCCAACTGAAACCACTTTAAGTTACTTAAAGAGATAAATCCTACTATCAGATTTCTTATTGATTACACTTTCTGAAATGCAAAACAAAAGCCAACCAAACAAACAAAAAACAAACCCTAGAAAACCCTAACCTTGCTTGCTGTCTTCGTGTAGTTCTGCATTATCACAGAGTCCATGTAGGACTGGAAGGACAACAGAAATACCTGGAGAAATAATAGTAAAATATGATTTTCCTTTTCCATAAAAAGGGTGTAAAATATTTGGTTTTTTACTTCCTCTGAGCCCATTTCCATTTCTTTCTTAACTCCACCCTCTCTGTGTGATTCAAACTGTTTGACAGAGTTCCTGTTATAAAGGAAAGTCAGATCATATCTAGCTTGCCTTTGTCTCAAGCTTTAATTCATATATTCTCATCCTGTGTTTCTGGCAAAATGATCTACCAAATGAAACCAAGAATATGTTCAAATCACCTTTTTTTTTTTTCCTGTTTGGTTTCTTTTTATTTCTCCCTGAGTTTATTCCTTACCTCTCAGGTTTTGTGTGTTAGGCTTGGAGGAATCACCTTGTGTATCACATTATCTGTCCCAGCTGGAATATCTGCCAGGAGGCAGAAGTGCCCTCTTAGGCTGATCAGCTGCTGACTTTAACAAGCACATGTGAGTAGAAAAGATTTACCAGAGATATTTTCACTTACAAAAGCACTCTTTTATAGTAACCATAACTGTACACAAAATGGAGTCAAACCTTAGGATGATGCTGTTTCAATAGGGGCCTTCAGAAAAAACACTTCTAATGTGACAGAAGAGAAACTGCTCAAAAATCCATTCAGAAACAGCTACAATTCCTTATAGATACTTTATGAAAATGCATTAGAATTGACTGTAAATTGAGCAAGTAGCAAAGAAGTTTGATGAACTGACTGTAACAAAACATGCAGTGATGAAAGTCTGCAGACTTCTGCTTGCTAGCATTGGCAAGGAAGAAGTTTGGCTAAATAGAAGGAAATTGGAAGACACAGTTACCAACTGCAAACAAATGATTATAAACCAGGACAAAAATGTGAGGAAGAGCTCTGAAAATTTTGATTGACAATGACAATATAGACCAGACAGCTTTTATTTTAAGCAACAGATTGTTGGGAACACACACCGTTTATCAAAGTGAAGAACTTGAAACATGCCACAGTCTGTACAGATGTTCTCACTCAGAAAGCAGCTAGAGGGAAAAGAACATAAAAGAAGGCTGCCCAACTTCAAATCGGGTTTGAATTTTCATTCTGTTTTGACAAGTTTTCATGGTAGTCTGAGATTTTCAGCATCATAGAAAATTCAGCATCTACAAATCTGAGTGGGACTGACAGACCTGAAGGTGTACAAGCAAGCCCTTAAGGTGCTATAACGTATCATAAAATACTTTTGTTGGTTTATTCCTAAGTGCTTTTAGATTGAAGGAGGGGAGCAAAGACCAGAAACTGGAAATGTTGTAACTGTTGTGACTCTGGAGCAGCTCAGACGAGCTTGCAGTCTGCATGAAATACTTGGAATGCAAGGCTCAGATCTGAGAGGAGATTTAGGAATCTCTGCTGTAGAAAAGATTTTTTTATGATACAAAGACGGGATTACTGAGCTCAGGAGGGTTATTTGTGAATAACTTCCAGCTAAAGTGATTAAGGGCTTCAGCCACTAGCCCCAGAAAAAAGAAACAGAGCATCAAAAACATCCTGCTTGTCATTGCTGGCTTTTTGTTCAATGAGCAAGAGGTCTGTGTTGGTTTTGGTCCTTTGCCCTTGGGGACACTTTTAACAAAGCATAATATTTGAAAGAATTCCAAAACGTGTTTGTTTTTTTTTTCTTTTCTTTGAACTATGAGGTTAAAGATAAATAAAGGAGCATTTTGATCTGTGTAAAAAATACTTGTGATAACAAACAGACAAAGCACTTCCTAGCTCAAGACTTACAACTTGCTTTTTACAAACACACCACAGTTCTTGGTAACAGTATTTTCTTTTTTAATAGAAGGTAAAACACTCCATTTTTAAAAAATTATGTCCTTAGGAAATGTGAATTTCTTCATCAGAATCTTCAGTCTTTGTGTTTGATTTGAGGTTATGTTTCATTTTAAGCAGTTGTAATATCTGCCAGAAAAAGCAAGAGCTAAGAAACATACTGAAGAGTTAAACTCTCTGATGAATGTGAATTGCTAAAAGGTTCTTCTGGCAGTCTCAGATTTGCATAGAGGAAATTCGGACTCCTGTACACATGAGCTGCTCTTATAGGATTTTATAGTATGGGATGAACGAAGAGACCACCACAGGGTCATAGGCCACCAACTTGAATCTGACTTCAAACATTTCAGACCCTACTAGGAAGAGATTTTGGATCTGCACACAGTATCATGTCTATTCCTGAGTTTATTTGCAAAAGCATTCTGAGTTCCTTGACATTCCTCACTGCAGGAATCATCCCCATTTCTGTAGCTATATATAAAATTATTAGTAAACCATCAGAAAGTGATGACAACAGGAGTAATGAAGGCAGTATCCCATCACTGTTGCAGCGGGGTGGCTGGGACATTGTGGGAAGCCGAAGAGGTTACGATCTGCTATTTCAGTATCTCCCACATGAATTCCAGAAGTGATGAGGAACCCACAGTGCCGTGCGGGGAACGCTGATAGCACTTTATTAACCAAGGAGGTCTAACCACATGCTGAAACTTCACAGATCTTACTAGATTATTATTTTTTCTCCTCCCCCCCCCCTTTTTTTTTTTAATGCATATTCTGAGGTACAACATGCTCTCAGCATTCATCAAGAACAATAGGACACATTAATTTTTGTACTCAAGCCTTTCATTCAGAGTTGTCAATACCATTTTTTTTGAAAATACAGCATATAACAATAACGTTCTCCTTCCAAACATTTCACTTGTGGCATCGAAGAACCCTAAGATCAAACAAATGTATGTCTTTGAGTCTAGACGGCCACCTGACAGCAACTTTCAGAAGAGAGATCTCTGAAGGGTGAGGGTTTTGTGTTTTCGTTTTTTTTAATGCTCAACATGTTTATTGTACTCCTTTGCTATATTTTATTCACCAAGAGCTCTGACATACCTAGTAACACTAAGGTGGTTCTAACCATGCAGAGAAGCATCCTGGATGATGCAAGAGTTGCTATGTCCGCTCTGTGTGTGGTTTGCTTTCCCCCTCTAAAATGAAACTGTGCTGCAAGATTGGATCTAGTTAGGAAATACCTTGGAATTACATTCAGAGTAACTGGCTTGTTAAGGTGTGTCACTGGAAAAAAAAAAAAAGTGTGTCAAAATGGTTGTGAATGAATATTGGAGGATAACATGATTAAGTTCACCTAGAGCTCAAATACCAAATGTGCAGGGCCGAGCATAAGGCACTGAGACCTTTTAGTCTCACAAAAGCTTTAAATTGATTTGGTTTCTGTAAACACACATCTCAGATTGTATCTGTGAAAAACCCACTCACTGATTTTACTGTCAGAAACATGATCTCCTTACATACCTTTGTACAGAGAAGAACTGGAATGAGAAGCACCAAAACACTCTCCTGTTCAACACAAGATCATTTAAAAAAAAAGATTTTTATTTCTGTTTTTAAAGAGCTTGACAAAACCCATCCATTGGTACTCAGAGTTCAACTGTAAACAGTTACAACACATGACCACTGGATATTGATCTGTACATTAACCTATTTGCAGTGACAATCCGTAAGACAAGTCGAACTGAAATGTGCTACGCTAAGAAAAAACAACGCGGTGACTGAAAATACTCCAAAGACTGACGTGTAACTCCCTCCTGTGGTGTAAATGAGCAGCATCGCAGGCAACAGCTTCTGGCAGTTCACACAGCACTCTGCACTATCCAGAAGTCTGTGCTCACCTCTTCAGGATTCAAGTTTACTATGGAAACTCCTCTCACAAGCCAAGAGTGTCACAAAAAAAATTCTAAAGTACATACAAAGTTGTAAACATCTTTCTCTGGAACAAACGAGAATGGTTTGTGCCAGGCTTCTCCACCTCCCATATTGCAATGAAATTAAAAAGGGCCAAAGACCAAGGCCAGAGGCTAAAATTGTTCTGCAGGGATAACATCACAGTTTACAGAAACTAGTAAGTGTCAGCATTTGAAATTACTGTTAGTCACCAGCAGTAGCAGAACCCATTTCCATGAAAGTTCATGGAACACTCAACTTCAAGTGATGAATCAGGCACTCAGCATTAGATCTCCCTACTTGTAAAACCAAAAGCTTACATTACATGCCAGTATTCTGCTTGATAATAGCTAAAATTGGCAACGAAGAGAAAATTAAATACTGATACTTCTGCAGGTTTGAGTTTTGACCATTTTTGCCATAAGTATATTGAGAAATAAAGCAGATCTTTTCAAGGCAGCTTTTCTTTCTGGAAGTCCCTCTTGTAATTTTCTAAAATGTTTCCACTTTTAAATTTATTTCATCATTAACAATGAAATAACCATCTTGGTCTGAATCTTGTATCACCAATTCCCAAAAGACTAAGATAATTGAGATTTTTGGAATACAAGACAGGATTAATTTCACACCAATAGGATTTGCTTAGTGCAGGCTGGTAAAGGATAGCATTATTCTAGCACTTCTGTATTATTCTTGTTTTCACACTGTCAGCAGATTGATATCTATGACCTTGTATTTATGTGAATTGATCATCAATATCAATATTTTCATAGGCAACATCTCACTTACAGTTCTGCTAAATGCAGCTCTTCCTTGAGGGTCGGAGGCTTGGAAGTATAAAGAGCTTTTTTTCCCCCAGTTATTGACTCTGCATCAAAGAAAGTACTCTTAATTTTTTGAAAAGTTATGCTGTTTAAGTTCTGATCTTAATATATTTCCTAAGCCCTAAATTGTAGCTGCAATTCTCAGCTGACAGATGTACCAAAAATTTAAAGTAAATTTTGGATTTTAATTAAAGCAGCTGTTTTGAAGGGGGGGAAAAAAAAGCAGAACTATTTCATACTGGCTACCTATTGCTCTGCCAGATACACCTCCTGTCAGACACCCTAATGACAGACTGTGTGCTCTTACATCTCTTCATGGTTTCCATCAATTTGTTATGCATAATTAATTAACTTCTGAAGTGGAACAAAGTACCAGCATTTGCTTAGGCTGGGAAATTATAGGGAGGGAATATATGTAAGACTAGGCCATAAAAACAAAAGGAACAGCTTGACAGTAAGATTAAGTATTAGGTGAGTATGTACAGGCTTGTTTCTTCCAAAAATTAAATGTTAAAACCTGTAAGAAGGGACAAGGGAGGAGAAAGGAAGCAAACTTTGGCAAAGTTCAAGAAAGTGCAGTCTTTACAGTCCTAAAAATAATAAACACAAGCAAACAAACAAAAAACCCAAACAACACCAAACCCCAAACAACAAAACCAAAGCCAACACTGAAAAAGCAAACAGTTCAAAAGTGTCTACAGATAAAACTGTCTCCTGGTGCAGGACGATGCACAGGCAGGATTGTTAGGATTGCACCAGCTCATACCACACTGGGAATACACCACCAGCTCTACTGCAGTTTGCACTGTAATGTCAGAAAGTAAACAAGCATTTGCAGAAGCATTCCAACATCATACTGTGGTAAAACACTTTTTATCTACATGCAGAGCTCTGTGCACACACATTTAAAAGTATATTTTCTTTTCAAAGCAGTACACCATATAGTAAATTCTCACTCAAGTGTAACTACTAGGCAATTCTCTAAATATTGAGTATTTTCTTACTTTGTCTTCTAAAGGCAGAAATAGAACTCTTTGCTATGTGGTGCAGGAAGGATCTGGAGTACAGTTGTTTAGTAGAACCCTGCCATTTTGCTTAGAAACACCTCTTTCCAGAGCAAGATGAGAGGGAAAGAATATGAAGGCAACTCCTGGTTCAGTATAAAGGTCCGTGACCCCTGCTAAGAATGTTATTTTTCTGTACTGTAATAATCATCCAGGCCAGTCCCAGCCCTGATAGCACATTAGCTCAGAAAAGCTTCCCAGGTCTGACTTACTGATGCTATAAAACTCCAGACAAGCTGGTTCTCCGCCCAGACACGTTCCCTCTTTGAGATGAGTTAATGTCAAAATATCTGTAGGAAGAGAACCGTGGCCTAAACCACATAATGCTGGATTTATCTCTGGTTTCAAAGGATGGATGCCATCCTCCAGGTTCCCTATTCTCCCTCCAGGCAGGAAAAGCCATTCAAACATTGTCACCATCAGGCAGACGGTTCTCTTAGTGCAAGAACAGCATGTTCAATCAATGGCCTCCCCAGGCTTAAAGTGCAGTATATTGCATGAGACTTCAACATACCAAACTATCCTTTATTTGAATTTCAGAAGGAATGTTCCAAGTTAAAGTTACCTTTTAGGTTTTAAGCAATAAAATCCAAGGCAAGGTACAGGAACTATCTTAAAATGGATTAAATCCACTCACTTAAGACTTACTCTTTATATCTTATGTTCAATATATATATAATACACAACAAAAATCCATCATTTTGCCTAGCTCTATTGTATTTGAAGTGATCCTGTAATAACTGATTACAGGCCATGCACTGAAGGCTTTGCTTTAAACAGGACTGTATTAGCTGGATTGTGATATGTAACACAATTCAACATTCTGAGATCCCTTCCTGTCACCAACAGAGAACCCTTGGCACACTGCTGTACACACATTTAATTTTTAACTGACTGGTGGTGTCTCATGTTTCAGTTTTGCTCCCTTTAAAATCATCATGAAGAACAGGTGCATTAAAAATTGTATTAATGCTTTTGTGCCTTTAGGTACTCCTCTTGGCCATTAACCTGAGACTATCACCTACAAGCTCTTGTATGTAACTGTGGTTCCCAAAATATGTAGTTCTCAAATGACATACACCAGAGAATCTTCCAGGCCAAACCATTCAATTGAACAAACAAGGTCTCCAGTAACAACTGGAGGTACAGCTGTGCCAAGGGATCCTTTGTAGAGGAAGTTCAAGCACTTGAGTTTTGTGTGGAGGGCTGTGTTTATGTGCAGCTCAATAAGAAAAGCCTCATCATACAGGAAGAGTATGTACCTCTGGAGCTGGTCAGAGATGAATATGGAGTTGCACAACGTTGTCTTTGGCAATCAAGCCAGCTTAGACAGGCTCCAGCCCCTCCCTACCTTCATTCCTCTGCCCTCAGCTCTGCCAGGTGGGGAGTTTTGGTCAAAATGTAGGCAGACAGCAACTTAACTCCGTAACTCAAAGAAGCCACAGACTTCTGGAGAAGTGTCTGTTTCTGGTGTTTTGGGCTTTCAGATCCACATCACTTTGGGAATATTCATCATGTTAATACCACCACAACCCCACATATTAACATGTTAATACCACTGCAAGGCTGATAAATGGCAGCAGTGGAGATAAGAGTGAATGGCTTGACAAAAAAGGAACTGTTGCTGACAAAATAGTTACTTAAAATATATAATCCAATATTTGGGGGTTTTCTATCACTTCAGGAGAGGTAATGGCATGGTCAGAAGTATAAAAGTTAAAAAATCATTAAAATACACACCAGGGAAAAAGGTACTTTCTTCATTAAACTACAATGGCTTTTCATCTCTTCTAGCATCCAGAAGAAACAATCAGCCAATGGGGATAATAAAAACACAACATATCATAACAAAAAAAGTAATATATCTTACTTTCAGCACTCAGATTAAAAAATTCCAGCATTTCTCCCCATAACACTAATAACCAGCATCTCATGTCTGTAATCAAGGACTTCTCAAGTCTGCTAACACCCCAATAAACATCACATTGGAAACTCTACTGGCTTTCCAGGTAAATTCAGTTCAATCTAAATGCAACATTGTTTTCTGTCTTTCCAAAATGAAGCAAGACAGCTGACAAAGAGGATTCTTGGTGTGGGAATCCCTGGCATGGCTTTACTCCACATTAAGTCCTCACTTTTAACTCAGTGAAGGGGAAGCTGAAAATGCATCCTAACTCACACAGTATGAATACCTCCCTCTGTAGGTGAGCCTCTAGAGCAGGCTAAGCCCATCCACAGCAACTCCTTTGTTGAGAATTTTGGGAGCTGAGTTCAAACTGACCTGCTGCACATGAGTCCCTCCAACCAGGTGCCAACAGGAGCCTACTCCTGAAAATTCTCACTCACAAGCAGCTCTATGGATTCCGACATTCCTTCCCCATTCTTGGTCAAACCCCATTGTCAGAAGCCTGTCCCAAAGCCAAAGTCAATAGGCCCAGAAATTATCACTATGCAGTCACTTTCTCAAGGAAAGAAAACTTTGTTTTAGAAAATTGTTTATAGTGTCTATTGTAGCACAATAAAGCTCATGAGATATTGTTAAATTAGAGCAGTGCCATCCTTGGAAAGGAATACTGCTGAACTTGATGCTAGAATGAAGACCACCTTCCCAACAGCTTTCCAGTTCAAATTTTTTAAGGTCTAATATATAAGTTACTGTTGGATTCAGAGCAGGAATTCAATTCTACAAGAAACAGTTTCACTGGAAATGGCTGTAAATAGCAGTAGCCAGAACACTCCACTAATACAAATCCTAAAGAAAACAAAGGATCTGTACCAATCAAGCTGGGTTCTAGTTTAGTGTTAACAGCAGACCTACACAAGTACAGAGAGTCTGGAGATTAAGAAGTTCTATCCACACAGATACAGATATTCCTTACAAAAAAGAAGTCCCTATTCTTCCAACAGCCAGTTTTACCAGCAATTACACAAGTATGTTTTTTACTTCAGCTATCTAATTCTCACTAAAACCTGAACTGTGACCTTGTCTGTTACTGAATTTCTGTTAATATTAAAAATAGCAGTTATTAAAATCTCAGTACTTTTTTACCCTCACTAATGCACACCAGAGACCTGCTAGTGCAAAAGCCAGCACAGGAATTACCAGCTGTAGGATGTGAAAATTATTAGCCACATACTGTATATTCAAAAGCATTTGCTTGTATCCAAGTGTTTGCTCTGAAGGTACAGGGTTTAAGTAACAAATAACATGATTTCTGGTTGTTTAGGAGTCCCATGGCATATGAGTTGTTCAGGGAGGCAGCTGGAATAGAACAGGGATCAGGAAGTCGACCAAGCTCCAATGCTTTCAAAAATGCAAGCTGCAATTCATTCTCCTTGCTACTGCTCATTTCTAATTCCAGAAACCACAGGTTTTTATTATACTGCAAATGTCCCAGCCAGAACTGTGCAAAACATACAAAGTTGTCTCCTGGACAGCAAGAACTGAAGTCTCCAGAAATGCTACAAGCTTTCTCCAGCCAGCCTGTTACTGAAATACTGTCAATGCAGTGAGAAACTATATCAGGACTGTCTTCCCCTGGAGAAAAACACAGATGAAATGAATCCTTCCAAGGAGCAGCTGCACTTGAGTTCATCCCTGCTGATTCACTGAAACTCAGAGGCATCTCCTTGCCAACAGAAGGCAGAGGTATAGTATTAAAGAGAGAACAATTCCTCGTGTTAAATAATTCTTGTAAACTGCTACTCCGCTTTTGGGCAGTGTCCAACACGGAATGCACGTGTGTCAGGTGAGCTGCTGCCTTGGGATGACCTGGGCCATTGTCACATCCTCGCTTCTGGGTTAAATCTTCTTTCTTCATAATCCTGGAGCACAGCTTTGCTGCTTCACAACAGGCTGGATTGGAAGAGGAGTGTGACAGACTCTAGTTGCAGCATACAGTGCAAAGAAGCACACCAAGTCACCAGTCAGTGGATCTCAATATGGACCTGAAGAGAAAGAATGCAGGAAGTCATTACACTGATATCCCAGTTTCTTGGTGCCTGGTATANAAAAAAAAAAAAAAGCTTAAAATCTTTAACATAAAGAATAACACAGCTACAGAAAGTAAAAGATGTCCAAACAGAGAAGTTTCCCTACAGGCTGCTTGAACATACCCAGAGGGGTAGGAAGCATACCCAAATATCAGCTTTCTTCTGTAGTTCCAGTTTAATCTGCCACAACTCTCTTTTGATAACAGGTATGAAAGTGAGTCAGCAAAGGAGCAGCAAGACATTCACTGTCTAACAGCACCACTTTCCTTAACCAACAGAAGTGCAAGCTGGGACAGATTATAAACCTAACACTGAAGGTAAATATTACAGTAACCCTCCTGTAAACAGAAGTGGAAGCTGAAATCAGACCAACTCAACACTGGAAATCAACACTGGACTCTGCACAGCTTCCCAAGGGAACTGGTCATACTGGCTACACCAGCCCGGTGAGCAGGGACCAGCTGTAGTGTAGTCAAAGGACAGGCTGATGTTGTTCCAAGACTATTATGTACTAACACTGATAACAAGCAACGGGCATGGCTTTTTTCAGCTACCAAGGTTACTAAGCCACATGTACAACTCCTGACCATGGGGCTCATTTTCAAGCTTCAGAACTGCAGGGCAAATCTTATTTTAGCTTACCTTTCACAAGTCACAAACTGCAACCAGACTTGTCTTGGAGCACTTGGCCACTGACCAGATGTCAAAACTTTCATTACAGTTATGTTTACAAGGAGAAAGTGCCCAAGTCTGGGCTAGAACAGCTGTTTGTTGTGACAGTCCACAGCCTGCTTCTGCTGCCAGCTAAGTCAAAAGTGAGGCTTTCACTTTATCACTAAAACAACAAAACTTAAACCCTACAACGGGTCAAAGCTGGTTTTAGGTAGTTCAGCGTTTTGTGGAAACAGGAGAGATGCAAATTAAATATTAACTGCTTTTTTCATGCAATGACACTGGCATTTAAAACTATGCATTTTCCCTGCCGCAAAAACAAACCAACAAACCGATGGAGGAAATTGTTTTCTTCGCTCCTCACAAGGCGTCAGGAAGGTGCACATAAGTAACATTTATTTATTTGAGTTAACCACGGCTTAGCAACACGAATAAACTCCGGGGAGCGCTCGGCACAGCGGGGCACTCGCACCCGGCAAGGGCGAGCTCTCCGGGGCTGCATCCGAGCCCCTCCCGGGGGACACCCGGCCGGGTAGCAGCG